>DWPV01004613.1:0-13412 GCA_018251915.1 Urbanus proteus proteus
AGCGGGCACACTCTATTTACAGCTTTCAATCTGCTAGGACCGACATAAGTAGAAGCGAAGCTTGCTATTGTCCTATTACCGTAACGAAATCATTTTTCAAACTAATTCTGTAATATAATATGTGTCTCGCAGGCTAAGTAGCGGGCTTTCTGAGTAACTAACGTAACCTCGGCACCGCAAGTGTACCGTCTTGCTGTAGTGAAGTGAAGTAAAGACTAACATAGTGTGAAACGAGTTCGGTCTACGAATTTGCAACGTAGTGAACTATGTAGCCTTAACCCTTTTCATTTTGATAGGGTCTCCTACTGAGCAGCAGGACATTAACGAGATAACGATGACTGTCCCATTCTACCGGTAACTAGCCTCGTGTAAAAAATATACACGCGACTCAACATCCGACCTATTTATATACCTCGACCTTAATCGATGGGCCGATGTTTCCAGATCGATGTCGTCGCTGCCACCCGAGCCGTTCATGATGCTCCGCGCGAAGGCGCTGAGCAAGCGTGTGATCATCAACGTGGGTGGTGTGAGACACGAGGTGCTGTGGCGGACGCTGGAGCGGCTGCCACACACGCGGCTAGGACGCCTGCGCGACTGCAACACGCACGAGGCCATCACGGAGCTCTGTGACGACTACTCGCTGCAGGACAACGAGTATTTCTTCGATAGGTATTATATCTATTTATGCCCTTTTTTACTCGTATCCGTACAAATTAATGTTGTCTAAATTTAAGTGCATTTAGATACAAATTGTACCTATATAGGTACAATCTGTAGGTCTTGCATATGCAAGAGCATCTTCATATTTATGCGTAGGTACAGCGTATTTTCGTATTAAGTTTAAACATTTTTTGTTCATGTAAATACGTAATTGTTATTGTTTCACAATTTAATTTTGAGCTAGTCTTTCAAATGGTTAAGAAGTTTCAAGAATGGAAATTCAAATAATCAGAAATTTAAAATTTGTGAATTTACAACGAGAAACGTTATCATTTTCAGACACCCGAAGAGTTTCAGTTCCATCCTCAACTTCTATCGGACTGGCAAGTTGCACTTAGTGGATGAGATGTGTGTGTTGGCCTTTAGCGATGATTTAGAGTACTGGGGGGTAGACGAGTTGTACCTCGAGTCGTGTTGTCAGCACAAGTACCACCAACGAAAAGAACACGTTCATGAAGAAATGAGGAAAGAAGCGGAAAGCTTGCGACAGCGCGAAGAGGAAGAGTTCGGGCAGGGAACTTGCGCACAGTACCAGAAGTGGCTGTGGGACTTGCTCGAGAAACCTACCACAAGTATAGGAGCCAGGGTAATGTATATAACGATCCTGCAACTCACACACTAAAACTTAAACATTGTTTATATTAACAACATTACATTAGCACGCTGCCGAGGAAAACTTTTACTTAAGTTTAAACTGGAGGTACTGATAAAACTTTAAGTAACATAAAATAGACATAAGTTTAACCTACGTAGATAAACGCTTTTGTTTATTGTGAGCCTCAGTTTTAAGTAACACGTTCTTATGATGTATGCACAATTTCGTGCACTTAGTTTGAAAAAATGTTAGATACTGCTGGTAAAGCTATTTTTATATTATTATAGACACTTGTACACACTCACTTACATAACAAATATTTATTTATCTTTTATTGACAATGTAAACACGCTGTACACTTGTAATTGTTGCATTTTGGTATTGTTTATATTTTAACAAATCTAACTAAATTGTTACAAATTGCTTTTAATTTTTAAGAGCGGTAAAATATGCGATATTAACTTTCTAGTACCTACATTTTTTATCATGATTATAAAATTGTTAGAATACTTACGGTTTAAAGAAAGTTAATAATGCATGTTTTATCGTTTTATTTCTTAAAGGTTGTTATTTCCTAAGAATGCATTAAATATAAGTTTGAATCTGTAAGAATGGAAACTGTTAGTTATATTCGTGGTGCATGAATAACATCTATCTGTCACTGCTCCTCCTGTGCTCGTAGTGTTTGTCGGAATGTGGTGTTGTGTTCGGTGTTCTCACTGTATGTCACTCTGTCGCTTCTCTTCTACTGTGCGTAGTCTTGTAAAGTATTAAGTATATTTTATAAGCGGCGTGACATAACGTATGTAAGTATTATTATATCAACCCTTTTATTTTACCTTATTTAAATACTTGGCGATGTTCTTCTGCGTAACACTTAAGCGTTTAATATTAATGGTATTTTTATTTGCAACTTTCATAAATTAGTATATTTTAGAACTCATTGTACGAGTTTATGTAATATACGTACGATTGTACATCATATTTTTACACCGAATATGTGTCAATATTGATTTATTTTGCCGCATAATATTTGTTATATATGGAAATATATATATTTTGTTTGTTTAATGCCTTTAAATATTATATTTTTTCTTGCGCAATTATTCCATACATACATGTGTAGACCCCTTTACATCCATCTTGGGTAAAAGGTTGTGGACGGTTACGTTGCATATCATAATACCATCCATGAATAGACGTGGTTTATTGTGATCGATTAAAATGTATCTTGATCACACTATATAGTTTTCAATATGCAATAGTTAAATCATGCGTCCTCTGATTAGCGAAAGTCGTTCAAAAATCATTAGTCATTCTCGTAGCGTGTATCTACGAACACACTACGAAAACGCGTAACCACATGCTACGAAAGCCGTAGAGTTCTTTCAAAATATGTAATTAAGTTTACTTACATGAAGTTTTATGAGGATTTAGTAGCAGATGGCTGTAGTGACCATTCATTCAATCAATAACAGATAAACTTATTGCACTTTACTACGAAAGTCTAGAAAACGACTGCTCTAATATAGGTACCTACTACCTTATTATTTGTCGTTTATTATACCTGTAGTAAAATCCTTCCAGATACAATATGAGAGAGGTTGCCATACAAGAGTAATGATAATATTAACAGGTTGATTACCAACATCTGACATCATAAAGGTGCCTGAAGTTCCTATAGATTACCATGTTTATCCGCCATCACAGTAGAGTAAACCTTTGAACAAATGAACGTAATCGAGATTTACATACCTAAAAATAACTTTTACTAAATGCACAACCATACGCTCTTCCAAGAATTAATCAATATTTATTTTTAAAGAATATCCACCAACCTACTTATGTTACTTAAAATTTAAAGCGATATGAAAAACTGTTTGGCGTTTATAGATTAGGTACATTGCAAAGCTTGGTATGATTAAAGTTTTATTTCAATATATGCTTATATTTTGTGTCTTTTTTTTGCTTTACCTACGTTTTTATTTTAGACGGTTGTTGAAGGTGTATAGCGCGAATCTGTTAGTAATGACCTCGAAGCAGATGAGGTTACAAGAAGATACCTATTGAGAAGGATTAAACAAAACGTGTTCGCGATAAATGACTTGAGTTAGCTTGTCAGAATTTTGTTTATTATCAATAGATACACAGGTTAAATACGAGAAAAAATGGTTTCAAAGCACGTCAATATTAAATGGGATATAAACAAGCTTAATTTTATTAATACGTTTATCACTCGAAGTGTGCGCTTACGCGGCACGTTGTGCCTCAGGATAATTTTCGTTACAATGATTTTTAATGTTCACAGCCGCGTCGATCGTACTCCGACTTCTCACTTTATATAAAACAAAGCTTAATTGTTGTCGCAATATTGCAAAATGGGATGGGCTTACGCGATGTGACCAGCCGCCGCCGGCGACGCTCCGAGGCCCGCGTGCGGGGGGGCACGGGACGGCCGCGGCGCCCTGCGGACCGGCGTCCGCAGTGCGCGCGCCGCGCCCGCGCCGCCTCTCACCACGGCTGAGCGCCGCTCCGCCGGCGTCCCCACCCGTCTCGCCCTCTCCCGCGCTCCCACCGGCGTCCCCGCAACCCTCTCTCCGACCTACCAGCGCTTCCGCTTCGTGGTACTGATCCGACTAACAGAGCGACGCGGGCGATGGACGAACGAGCGTCCTAACGATCACCTTGACGATCGACCGTCCGAACGCGCGTCCGTCCACCCACGATCATTTATACTTTAGTTTACTTATCTACACCTCGACTACACAACACTACTAACATAAATGCCTACCTACACGAATAGATGTTATTTTTACACCAAAATTGATTCAGTAATCTTAAGACATTCTATTACGATAAGACATTGGCTTTATTCTTGTAAATACATACTTGTTACATAGGTACTTACATATAACATTCGACTATAATTATAGCTTTGTTATTGTACAAATGTGTAGGAATAGCTCTGTATAAACACTCGCATAACTTACTTACACGTTCCACGTTTGGTGATCGTACCATATTACTACCATAATGTCATGATGTCTAATACGAACCGTTTCTACCTAATGACGTGTGACAGCGCGGTGGTGGGCGACGAGCGCGCTGGACGCTCACTCGGTACGTGCTTGCAGGTGATCGCGGTGGTATCGATCCTCTTCATCGTGCTGTCCACGATAGGGCTCACTCTCAACACCATACCTCAGATGCAAGTGTACGACGACAAGGGCACGCCTATGGACAACCCGCAGCTGGCCATGATTGAGGCCGTGTGCATCACGTGGTTCACGCTCGAGTATGTCCTGCGATTCAGTGCCTCGCCGGATAAATGGAAGTTCTTCAAGGGTGGACTCAACGTCATAGATTTACTGGCTATATTGCCTTATTTCGTATCTTTATTCCTCCTCGAAACGAATAAAAACGCGACTGACCAATTTCAAGATGTACGTCGAGTGGTCCAAATATTTCGTATAATGCGAATATTGCGCATTCTAAAACTCGCTCGACACTCGACCGGGCTGCAGTCGCTCGGGTTCACGCTCAGAAACTCATACAAGGAGCTGGGACTGCTCATGTTGTTCCTCGCGATGGGTGTGCTCATATTCTCGTCGCTGGCGTACTTCGCCGAAAAGGAAGAGCCGGGGACTAAATTCATTTCCATTCCGGAAACGTTCTGGTGGGCCGGCATCACCATGACCACAGTCGGATACGGTGACATTTACCCCACGACCCCGTTGGGCAAGGTCATCGGCTCAGTTTGCTGTATTTGCGGCGTGTTGGTAATTGCGTTACCCATCCCTATTATCGTCAACAATTTCGCCGAGTTTTACAAGAATCAGATGCGGCGAGAGAAGGCGCTGAAGCGACGCGAGGCGCTCGAGCGCGCCAAACGTGAGGGCTCCATCGTTTCTTTCCACAACATAAACTTGCGCGACGCGTTCGCCAAGAGCATGGATCTCATCGACGTGATCGTCGACACAGGTCAGTATCGAGTAGTTCCTTTCCCGCTCTCGCTTCTCCATGTCATGTGTTCTTCGCTCGTTATGTAACTCGTGTTCACTATGCACGCATGCTTTTCGTGCTCAGTGCCTCATTTCGTATTTGTGTTACTGTATGCAACGAATGTCGTTTGTACCTAAATGTATGCACGTCGCATAGTTAGCTCTCCGGACTCGCAGGCATATCGAAAATCAAACAGTTCACGTTACATCGCAGCTACAGCTATGTTCACTCGTTCCTTCCAAAGAGGTACACTCAGAGTGTTTTATTCCTTGTCTTCAGGTGACAAGTGCGTCCTCATTGAGGCGAGAGACGACGCCCGATGAGCTACTTACTACTATCGCACAGTCGTCATACCCGACCCCTTATTATTATGTTCGTAGCTCGGGGTCGGGCTCGCGTCGCGTGTAGCTTGCGATGTGCGACGAAGACACTTATCTAAGGTCGATTACATTGTCAGCGTAAGCCTAACGCTTCCTAGAACTAACATTCATTTCTTCTGTGGACTGTCCGTTGTGTGTGTATCCGGAGGACGCTGGATTTCTTAATGTTCGTGTGGAATGTGTGTTGTGTAGTTCACGCCGCTATTTATTGTCGTTTGTTAACAATGTTTTGTAACTCGTCTGCCTTAAAAGTATCACAATAATCTAATGTCGAAATAAACGCTTATATCGGAAATTCGTGGGAGAAGAAGTAGAAAACGTTGCTACTTAAGTGGTGTGTGTCTCCAGGACACAACTTGTCGCAGGCGGACGCCACTAGCTTGGAAGGCGAAGCCCCCGCCATCACCGGCTGCTACAAGCAATACGAACATGCCATCGGCAATAAGATACCGCAGCGCGCCGATGCTATTCAGGTAAGCGACTCTCACAACTGAGGGTGCGTCCATTAGTAGTTAGGAACTTACACACTTTAAAATATTGATGCTTTCTACCGTTTTGGCGGAGTACGATCATATTACCTCAAGCGCCTACTATGATTTCGTACGCTTGTTATAAAAATACTACCTATATATTTTATATATCTTTATCTTGATTACGACGCACCCATCTTATAATCTGTTACCAATGCTGCCGTTAACACTTGAGATCGTAGTTTCAGAGCAGTCCTAAGCCAGAACGACGCTTCTCAGCCGAAGGCCTAGGCACGCCGGAAACGCGCTTGCTTATAAACCCTGAACCAACTCCAGTAAGGACTCCTGTACTTAGTCTATTATAGCTTTTGCTTTTTACCACCATTTAATTATGTATTACGTTACCAATTAATAAAGTTGTTTTCACCTAATTTTAAACCACAACTAAAGCGTGAAACTTCATTGGTATTGGTATACTTTCATTTTTAAATTATTTTAATGAAACGATACAAATAGATTTTCTGATGTTATTTTTAGATACCTAATGAATATAATGTGGATCGTCTTATTGTTGTAGGGATACTAATAAGAATAAATTACAATCATCAGAGAGCAATTTCCATTACAACAAACTATCAAAGTCGCTACAAATATTAATTAGTTTTAGTTTATGTAATAATAAGGGCTCTATGCCCTTATTCTACCTATACTAAAACTATTTCTATTTTTTACGAATAACTAATGTATTCTCTTTAATAATTAGTTAGTATTACATCTTAATGAAATTAGAGTAGATATTTTGTTGTGCTATTTTGAAATTAATTTCTACATGTTGTAATTCTTATTTTAAGTGTTACTGATATAATATCACTTTATTTTACTTGTCTTGTAACTAAATGGCGGTTCATGAAATTTCACGCTGACTTCACTGAAGACTATAAATTAACAAGAATATAGCACAGGTCAATGCACGGAACAAATTAGGATTAAAATGCATGGGATTATATTAAACAAATATCTAGTATTTGTGTTATAACAAATTAGAGAAGTAATTTGTCTGTAGCAACATTGTCAGTGTGCTCATAGGAGAAAATTAGAAAATGAAATAATCCTAGAGCATTGTTTCATATAATTTTTGAACACTAGGAATCTGAAATAACAACTAATATTTCTCTTTTCTAGGAAAAGAAGATGGCTGACAAACAGCTTGACTTGGATCAGCTGCCTTCTGAGTTTGAATGTTGTTTTTGCACGTTCAAGGTACTAAGCACTAACACGAGGCATATCAGAACGTTATTTACCTAATTAACCATGTTTATACATACCGACTTTTTGCTACATAATTTAATCTGTTTCAATGATTTTTACTAACATTTAGCGTCCATATGTAAGTATTTAATTACATTACTTACAGCAGTCCTTTATTATTTTACTTCTACTATTTTTTTACTTGTAGTTTATTTATTTATATAAATAAAATCGCACTTAGATAGTATATGATAAGTATAAATATATACATACAAAGCATTTTCTCACAATATCGCACATATTTTTCACGTGTTTTTATTTTTGTTGGATTGGAGTGTTTTATTATGTCTTCAAAATGATGTATGGTAAGTTAAAGTGGGTTTTAAAAGCTTTGATTCCTTGGAACTTTTCCAAGAAGAAAATATGTATTCTAAATTTATTGACCAACTTACTTTTAAAAATACAATGGACAGGTGTATTGTTTGAAAATGATTTTTAAATATCATTGTAAATATTATGCAAGTAGATAGGTACCTACGTAGTAATACCAATGGTGATGAATTTATTTGGCTTAGATGTCTAGTCTTATCGTTGTAGTTAGTTAAGGCAGTCAAAAATGGGAGGTTATTGGAGTTATGTAAGGAAACTTTGAATATACTCGTATAATCAGTTCCTAATATAAATGATTATTTTCGAAATTACCTGTCAGTTCTGTCAGTATCAAGGATTTGTTCGGAATCAAAAGTGAACGATGAACGTTTCTCGATATAGGGCTACAAGGAGTTCATAGACGCTGAACAGCTGATGCCGATGTCGACGTCGGACCTGCGGCAGCCGGTGTGCGTGGAGCTGGCCTGCCTGCAGCGCCACCCCGCGCCGCGCGCGCTGCCCGAGGCCACCCCCAACAGCCTCGACAGCCCTGGTAAGGACCATTACTACACGCTGGTTTACTTAAGCTTTCCGTTACATACTTTCAATGAAATTTGTCCATTTTTTGATTTTATGATAGTAGATACTTACACCTATGATAAACCTATAAGTTGGTCTAGTCCAAAATGTATGTCTGTTTTTCTTATTAAACCGACCATTGTCTTGTTTTACACAAAGAATAACAGTTCATTCAGCAGGTCAGTTGGTTTTTTAATTTAATTTTCGTGTATCTATACATCCATTGAACATGTAGTCGATGTCACCCACGGCCCACAGCACTCTGGCACGACCCGCACTCACTCCGTCCCGCTCCCGTGCGCCCGGTCCCTCCGGGCACACACCACCGTTCAAATTTGACGTGAGCAGCTCCAAGTGCGTCTTATGTCTTACGTTGCAGATACATTTGCATCATGCCTTACGCACCCTTTTCCTTCAGAGGGCGACATCGCATGCGAGAACGACTCGTCAAACTTGTATGTGAATCCTCTGGACGGTAGCGGCGGCGGTGGCGCCGGTGGAGGTGAGGGCGGGGTATCGACGGAGTTTAGCGATGTGCGCAAGAGCGCCTCGGGGGACGTGTTGTGTGCGAAAGATTCGCAGGGCGAAGGGTCGCCGCCGGGGTCGCGAGGCAGCGCGGGCGAGCCCGAGGCGGACGCCGCGCCGGACGCCGCGCCGCCGCCCGACGACGCGCCGGCCGCCGGCCTGTCCCCCGACGACACCAAGCCCAAACACAGAAAGGCGCGCTTCCAGCAGGTCAGTCGCGCGCCTCCGCCGTAACGAGGGGTGCCCAGCGCACTCGTAGGACCTAGTCACAGTTACATGCTACTAACACGGCACATAACTCCTCCCGTCTTGCGTGTTTGCTCGCCGTTTGTAATGCACGGTGTAGTATATAATGATAGATGTCCCAGGGAATTGCATGCTGTTTACTCGTTGGCATTAGTCGTTACGTGAACTCGTAGGCAGGTATGTATGTAGCACTTATCAAAAAAACCGCTTTGTTTAGGGTAATTGTTCCTTTGCAGGAGTGGTCGGAGGAGGAGAGGAGACCACCGAGAGGAATTGCAACGAGAATCATTAACCATCACATCCTCTTCGGTGAGTTTACAAAAACACATAAGCACACGTTCGTTTTTCTATAAATCAATAGAATTTATGCCATCTTTAACTACTTATAATACAGATTGCGGCAACATAAACTTCCTTTTATGTTTTTTTGAGCGGATGTTTTTAATTGCTTGAACCTTTAAACGCAATTTAATTTAGCATTAATGCAATTTCGAAAAGTATAGTCCCTTTGAATCGCAATGCTGGTGATGTGTAGATGCAAAATATGCAGATGCACCTACCTGGAAGTGGCGCCCATGCTCAGATATATCCAAATATCTACTCTTTATCCACACACACTTTCACAACTCATGATGAATAATAACTATGTAATGAGATTTCATTACTAACATATCTTTTTAAAACATTTCAGGTAAGAATGGAAACAAACGAAGTGGAAGTGGATGGCCGCTAGAAAGCGACTCTCGTTCGCGTTCCATTCTTAAGAATAAAGAATCACGAGGCACTGACAGCGAACTGCTGCTACAAGAGACCACTTCGCTGGGTGCCAACGTAAGTAATCTTCTCTTTAACCAGCTCTACGCGTGTACGATTTTTTTATTTATTCCGAAACCAGAAGGCCTTCAAATTGTCTATATCAGAATCAATAAGACGGTTTCGCTTTAAGAATACCTATTCCATGTTTACCTAATCTTCGTATACTGGGAGGTAACGTGGGTTTGATATATTTTGATTTAGATTTAGGACTTCAAATATGGTTTCTAAGAAAACTTCATATTTTTAAACCTATGCTCATATGTTGTACTGATTGTACAATGCTTTAATTTCAGGGAGATTCGGGAAGCGAGTCTTCGCCGATTCGACTTAAAGACTTCAAAGGTCAGAATCACAAAGGCAGCACGGACAAGGGCAATTTGGTATCTTAAAACTACGCACAAGGACTGGACCAAGGGTAAAGCAACTTTAGATACCGGGGCAAGGTCAGAGGTGGGAGCGATGAGGCAAGAGGGGCAACGAAGGACAAGAAAGGCGAAGTGTTTTGAAAAGACCGAAAAAAAAACTCGCTTCATCCGGAATCTAAGGGCCGCCACTGCGCACAACCTGCACGTTTGCACAAAGTTGGGTCCGACCACTCCCTTCGCTACCTTTAATTACATTGTTAAAACTAGAACGCAATAATAAAAAAATAATTTTAACATATCATTGGGCGATTGTGACAGCTTGTTAAATATAGACGATTTTCATTTAGTAGTACTTATATATATATTGTAAAAATATTACGTAATGTAATAATCGTTCATTCCAAAAGAGAGTTGAATTAATATGTATTTGTTAAGTTTTTTACGTGCAATTATTAATTGCTAATTCTAATTTTAAGCTATATAGTTTGTACAGCATAGTTGATGAAAAAAAGCAATTATTAAAATTAAAGATTTTCGGAAATGGCGGTGGTTTTTTATTTAATTTCTCAGATATTTTCTTACGATATATCTTAGGATTGCAAAGATTTTAAATGGAGTATGTCGTAGGTTTCATGTTGAATTAAATTCTTAATTTTTTTCATTAGTGTATTATGTTGGCTACTTTTTGGCATAAAAGGTCACAGAAATAAGTCTTGTAATTTTCAGGCGATAAAAGATACACAATATAGTAGTCAACAATGATATTTATTTGGAAGCTGAATAATTTTCTCATAATAAAGTGTAGAAATATAACACAAAATTTCGTTCAATATTTGGAACGTGCAATAATTATTATATAAGACACTTAAATTAGCACAGTTAAATACAATTATTAGTAACTGAAAGATAATTGAAAATTTCACAATTAATTCATAATTCTGTGCTAATGTCATATCACAATTACATTTAATAGTGTTTTAAAATATAAATAATTTCTTGATAGTCCATAAAAATACTAAACAAATAATTCTAATCGTCAAAATAAAACTAAACAATATTTTAATACTTTGTAAACAATAATAACAAAATTATTTTAAAAAATCAAATTACTTTGGTTTACAATGAGTTATAACTATAGTTTACAGTTATAAATAAGAATAGGTATAGTAAAATAATTTTTAGGAGAAGGATATTTTGGGAAAGTTGTATAACGGATTTATTAGGCTATAACAATGTAGAGTCAAGTGCCAGGTACCTGTTCGCCGAACAAACCGCAGAGGGACCTGTATTTGTCAAGGTGGGCATTGAAATAGAACTTTAAGGCCCAGATTAAAGGTTTTTTTGTAATCTTTTTAAACGTAAGTAGTGACTTACGTTTGATTGGATTCAGCAAGTTCAGTGAATTTTTTGGGGGACGCTAGACTGATTTAAATTGATTCTTAAATGTTAGATATAATAAGTTCGATAACACTACTATTGACAGCCGTCATCCAGTTTTGATCATAAATGGACCAAACCTGTTAATAAATTGGCTTAATAAATAACGCGTTATACGATAGGATGCGACCAAGATTATACTAGTCTGTGGTATGATTGGCGACCATGTAACTGGCACTTGAATGATAAATTTTCTTATTTATAAATTACATCTTATATCTGAACACACAGGCACCTTACTTAATTTTTCTTGGCAATTAGACATGGCACACATACAGTTTATATTTCCATAGCACTCGATGCCCTCCATATCTCACCGTCAATACACATTTTTTAAAATCATTAATATAATTACGTCTACATGATGTGTGAATAGTATGGATGACATTAACATTATTTTAATTTAAAGCTTTGAATACTAAAATTATCATAAAAAATGTGTGTAGTTATTCATTTAATATGGTGTAAGTTTGTTAAAAATACCGTTGTCTGTGTACTGTTACATTCCACTTCAAAGTCATTGTATCTTTCTCTTTACGATAAATAATCTTCAAAAATTGCTACTGCTCTCTGCGACATTACTTGTCCTTTTAAATATTGAGTTCTGTAACAGGACGGGAAAAGCAGTTTAGTAAATATACTTGATCCACTTCATAGTCAAACAATAATGTAACAAAGGATGTTACATAAAAAATGGCATTCTTAGATGGAATGTAACAGTTATATTATTATAGAAATCTGAGCTAAACGCGATAACTGATAAATTTGTTTAAGATGCATTGAAAAATAAGTGAATGAAATTTATTTAGTGTTATTCGTTACTAATTCGTAGATAATAAATTTACCTGTTAATATTATTAATAGTTATACGTATAACAGAAAAATAATGTGAAATATGTGTACCATCTGTAACATAGGAAATAAAGTATGGCGCTATAGGAAATACTTATTTGCAAATTTATTTTTGAAACTTTTGGTTTCGTTACTGATTTATGTTTATCTGGCAGTGACATTATGTTTTTCTTAAATTAACACTATAATACATGTTTATCTTACTTTTAGAAATTAATAAGCCCATTAACCTTGTAGTGAACCTCAAGAAATTTGTTACTGAGTAAAAAACTGGTATATGAAGAAAATGTTAAAATGTTCTTAAATAACTAAAAAAATAATTGTTAGGCAAACTTTCAACGCTAAATCGTTTAAAAGTGGTTGATATGAACTACACAATGAAGCAATCTAAATGAAGAATATCATTACTAATGCGTGTACTACTGGGCTTAGCAACTAACAATTAGACAACATATTAATAAATTAACATTAACACTTAAATAGTGGATGCGGAAATCGGTCTCTTCAAGCAGGATGTATTATCTAGCTACCTACATTGACTTATCATTTATTTACAGAGTAGAGAAAGTAACCAAATAGATTTTATGCAATCAGTGCGCATTGCTCTATTTCGACGTACAAAATCATTTTTTTTTTACATTATGGAAGAAGCGAACGAGCATGCAGCCTATAGCAATGTTACCCTAGAGTAAGTGGACACTGACGCCCGTGGATATCTGTAATCAACCCCAGATATGATCACAGTTCTACTTGTGATCCACCACAGATGTATGGCTATTCTTTAGGACAAAGTTGGAACGTCTCG
>DWPV01004614.1:0-13411 GCA_018251915.1 Urbanus proteus proteus
GTCACATATAACCATCCCCAGCGGTAAGTCGGGTATGTTAGGCAAGGCCAGGAGGAAGCACAGGGACATCCTTACCGGCCATGTCAGCAGCTTGGTTGGCGTCGGTGCGAATCTGAGCTTGTAGTAAGCTTCTTTCACGTATTCCGCAGTATCAGCTTCACTGTTTCTTTGCACTAGCAGCAGCAGGAAGATTCCTGCTAAGTGATAACGGGTTAGAGGACATTTCACAATGTTTTTTATTAATATCCCGATTCCTTTAATAAGGTTATCCATTTTCTCCTCTTCCTTCAGCCACTTTCCAGCAAACACAGACCGACTGACGACACTAATGGCGGAATATCGATTTAGTGTTAAAGGTGCGTTTAGATGCATTGATAACACTCAGTGCATTCAGGAACAATATTAAACATTACCAAGACTTTACTTTTAGTTGTTTATTATTTAGTTTCTAAACCATTTAATAAAACAATTATTAATACGATATAATTTATTAAAGTAGTAAAATTTAAAATTTATTTTTCCTTCCGAGACCGTATGTCGCCACGCGTGTTATAAACAACGGTATTCGTAAAACCTCGTAGTATGAGTTTGTTAAAAATAAAGGTTGAATAAAGTAATAATCATTTATTTTTATATGAATTAAATAGTATTACTACCAAAGATAAGCGATGTTGGTTTATTTTACAATAATATTAACTTGAAATATGAAAATAAGAATTAGTAGCGAACTAGTACCAAAGTATTTAAGAAGTTTGCTATTCGAATTTTAGTCGACAGTAATAATTGTATATTTAATCAGATGACTTATTGTTAATGCAAATAAGCATAGGGTACTCAACTTAACGAGACTAACCACGGTACGTGTACCTAATTGCATTTTAAAGGAAAATTTATTTGGGTTACTGATCTTCGGTCCGATATTTTTTGTCAAAATCTCATTGATACATCAATTAAAAAACTGAAATATGGAAGTTATTCCACAAAATATAATATTTTACGTAATATTTAGTTATATTTATGTAAATATACACACGTGCGGTTCCAAACATTGGCTTTGAAACACGACCGTGTTTCTAGATATGCTATTTTAATTTTTTCCGATTTGACCATTGACCGCGAGGTGTCAGGCAAGTGCGTGTTATATCTGTTTGAAACTTTCATCTGTTTGTGATACATTAAAAAATAATCAAAGTCAGATATCATACAACATAATTTTTAATTACTACTAAAATTGTCAAGGACGCCGCTTATACCATCGTATTTAAGTTACCGGCATAGGCTGTATGCATCATCTGCACCCGACTTAAGAGTATTTTAATAATTAGCCCTGCAAAGCGCATGTGGAGATTCAATCTGCGCGGGCAGGATGCGCAGAGGTATCGATTATCTCAGTCTAGCGTGCCCTCGGTCCTAGCTGGAGCGTCGCCATTTCCTCGGCAGGAGTCTCCTTTTGGATCAAAAGTCACCATCATCAAGATTTATCCCTGAAAATCGTGAGTATTTGTTCATTAACCTTTTGATTTACAGGTATTCCTTGCTGTTTGGCCACTGTTCCAGCAATGATTGTCTTAACAACCACGGACTTGATTCAATGTCTAATACCAAATACAACGTTTACGGTTTTCAAATTGTATGCAGTGCGTAATAAACATAAAATTTGCTATAACAATTACTTCATTTGTTGTGTAGGTACCTAAATACACACCTCCATGCATCTCTCTCAACCTCCATGTTCGCCATATTTACGGATATATCAGCATTAATCATCTTAATGTTTCAACGTGAAAGTGTTATAATAAGTAGGTATAATTGTGCGGTCACCTTTATTTATATATGAACTACTGGCTATTCATTGTTATAAAATTGGGGCATTAGTGACGTCATTATGGAATTAACATAAAACGTCCAAAACGTCAAAAACATAAAAGAGTAGTACTCAATACCTACTCTTCGAGCTTACTGGTCATTTTTTACTTATTTAAAGGTTTGCTAATGAGAAACATGTAATGACGTCGATGCCGGTAGATACAGGTATACCTACATTAGTTAGGTACTTAATGAATACTCTAGAAGGAAGCAGGAAGATCTGAGCATGCGCCATGTTCTGACGTAGATGTCCATTTCCTGTCACGTGATGCAAACGGGTGTAGTCCTGTCAAAATAAGAGGTATCTGCTTAGTAAAGTCTTAAGTGTGTAAAAGTCGCTGTTGTTAGACCCGGCAGTGATTGCTAAGCAAAGGTAAGGTAGTTAAGCTACGTACTGTGCATTATTTGGTGTAAACAGTTGTTTGGGATCGCTGCCAACTTCACTTCGACCTTTATCCTTAATTTAATACTAATTTAAATCCTAAATACGCGAGTAAAATATCTCTCAGAAAATAAACTTGGATTATTTGGATCACTAATTTGGATTGTCATAAGCACATTTTTTTGTATTTTTGTCCGGTAACTCCTATAATAACCAGTATTAACTTAATGGGTGTGAAGAAATAAAATGTCGCTAATCAACGTCAACATTCACTTAACAAGGATTTCCGCGACATAAAAATATTTCATCCGTTTAGTGATAGCGGGAAGTCAAGTGGGTAAGGAAAGGTATAATGCCTGTCCTTAAAGAATTTAAGAAACATAACTTAAGAAGGTGAAAATTGTATTTAGTAGCAGTTGCATACCTAAGTGTCTCTGATGTTTGCTAAAAATACGTAGGTATGGATCGATAGCCATGACTTATTCACGGCGTAGGTTGTAGGTCAAGAAAAGTCGGGCCAATTGAAAGGCGGATGTCCGCGCATATTTATATTTATTTCACCGATCGATGCATCTTCACCCGGGTCATTACTTAGGTCATCCAGTCGCTTGGGACTTATTCTCCACCTGGGTTTTTCATATTTGTAAATGTTTTTTGATATTTTTGATTATACCTACTACGAACCTATATATACCTAGCGAACGGGATTTGGTCAAATTATTTATTCAGCAGCCATCCCGAGATCGGAGAGCTCCAGTCCGAGGAATTCCCGCGGGAGCGATCGCCCTTGTAGTGGTCGATCGTGTTGGACAACTCTGGCAACTATACCAGAATATGGTCACACTAAAATTTCTCCTTTCTTCCTAAAACTTTATCAACACTCGCACGAGAGATGTTAATTCGCTCTATGCATATTTATTGTTTTCATATGTAGGTGCGCATATTTAGTGTTCGTATTGTAAAAAAGTATTCAATTACATAAGTTGAATTCGTGTCTAACTCTAATAATGAAATACTTTCTAACACGCTAATAATATGTTAAAATAAGTAATTATCAAATCATTAAATTGTTTATATCTCCATAACGTTATGTCGTATGAAACAAAGTGTTTTAGAGAGAATATCAGCTATTAAGTATAAATCATTTAAGTGTTCAACCGGGCTTAGAACCGGAAGTGCTCCGGTCGTAATACGTGGACACTTCGCCCGCTTCCTGACAGATACAAGTGTTTGCCCCACACTTTCTACTTTGTTTATTCCCCGTATTAATGTTTGCTGAGCTAATAATACTTGTGGAAACTAGTGTATACAGTGGCGATTACACATGTACCTCCAGGGTATTGAAGTAGTACAGTTAGCCGCCCTTGTCGACGTTTGCATGACGCGAAATCAGAAAATCACAGTTTGCTATCGTCTATGAAGTTGGCGCAAATAGGTGGTCATGATAACTCCGAAAGTTGACAATAAAAGGGCGTCCAGCCTACTCAGTAATACTGATAGTGCAGAAGCATTATAAATAACATTTAATAGACATTGAGGAGTCTGTGCCTTAATAATGGTTACAAATCGATTCTAAGAGAATAGAAGAACTTACATAAATCACCATAGCGCCTTTCATTTTTCAAGAGCAGTCTTTCCAACAATTTTATCATTATACCTTCATGTAGTTACTTAGTTTTTTTTCATTAACAAATTGTGGACTGGTGATATTTGTTTATCATTACACGACTAAGCTTATTTAGGTACGAACGTGATTCGAGTGGTTTTAAATAATAATGTATATTTTCTATTTACCGCTAAGTAATATTTTTTTAATTTTTGGCAGGTATTTCTGCTGAGCTGACTTGTGGATTTACCGATCAGGTAGGTTCTTTTGTATATTATTTATTATATACATTTACCCAGCATTGTAGGTACATTGCATGTAGGAGTAGGTATGTACATGAACTAATTATTTTCGAATTTATAACCTACATATAACATTATGTACTATGACTGTGTGTGCTTCCTCAACATCATATTTATTTTGAGAAGTCTGTAGAGTGTTATACGTGCTTATCCGAGGACTTCCATATATGTCCTCAATTTAAATGATTTGAAGATGTTATTAAACTAAATAACAAAGTTTTGTGTTCGTAAACATCTGATATAATAGTATAGTAGTTGTGTCGCAGCTGTTTACGCCTCGTGAGAACACTGTAAGGTTATGTTCAATTACATATTGATGTTTTACTTTCCCGTCATAATCGGTCCAGCCGTTTAGATGATTACCTCATCCAAATAAACAGATAGACAGACAGATCAACAGACAGACAAACCGACAAACAGACAAAAAAAATATTGCATTTTTGTCATAGGTATCGTGTATACTTTCATATGCATTGAATAAAAAAATGTTAATGTTTTGAAATCACAAACAGCCACTTAAATTTTATTTATTTGTTAATGTAATATTCATGTTATTTAATTGCTGGTTAACAGGTACTCCTGCAGAGCCGCGGCATCGCGCATATTTCAGGTAGGTGTTTCCTTTTTATAAAATTTCACAGGTAGTTTTTATATTACATTTCATTTTTGTTAGTATATTTAAGCAGTGGGCAATTTCAACGTCTTCACATTCAGGACAGTGACTTTTACAGATACCTAACATTAATACCTACATAGAAGTTATAAATATTACCTACTTAGGTACATGTTTTAATTCTATTGCAAAAAAAATGATATAAGACGAATATATTTTATTAACAGTCTTAGGAAATGTTTCCCGACTATACATAGTTATATTTTGAATCTGGATAATAGTTTAGCAATCGGCTTCAGTGGATTGGTAGAATCGACCATCAAAAAACCAATTTTAATGAAATTTACGATTTGAAAATGTTACATGGTACATGTATGTAGGTATGTCGTTAACCTGAATATGCAGGCGTTATTGGTAGTTTCACTTCAAATCACCTTCTGCGTTTCAGACCTTTATAATTGTTATGTTTATGGAGGAAACGTTTTTTTAATACTTAATTAAAGTTAAGCTTTCAGTGTGCAGTTTAGCGACGTTTTTAAATTTAAGTAATAACTAAGTTTACTTTTAAATACTCAATTGGTAGTGTTTTTTTTTTTAATTTTAATTAAGTTGTATATAGTAATTGCTCAAGATATTTTAAGTTACTTTTTTATTGTAACAGTTTATTTAATGAGAAATCATTATTCCTTCTCTTCACTGTCTTTGCTTGCGCTCTTCAAACATTTAATGAATCAAATAAATTAAATTAGTTTCAAAATAACTGCACCCGTCACACACCGTCGTAGGCACAGGGCGATTGCGCAAGCGGAAACTTCCACTCTTAAAATAAAAAGTGAACGTACAAACGCACGGACGTAATCTCGTCCGTATAATTATTTGTGTTTATAACACACCAAGAAATCACCTCAGATGATTCGCCAAGATGAACCGTTAATGCCCATTATAACAGAACTGCGGCAAAAGTGAGAAAACGACAAGCGCGAGCGACCGCCGCTTGTTAACATATTTATGATTAAAACATTTACAGACTTAATATTATTTTAAAATGTGTATTGGAATGTATATTTACTAATTGTTATAATAGTAACATATAACATTATTTATTACATTTACATTAGTACAGTATTAATACTTATTAAAATACAATACTTCAACCGTAAACGAATTCGAACTGTTATTTCGAAGTAAATATTTATATACCAGGAATCTAAAGGTCATAACTTAAATATAATTATCTTTTCGGCGATCGCTTGTTCGTCGATCGCTTCGTTCGATAGCACGCGCTTGCCCTGGGAACATACGTAATATTCACATCAATTTGTCGGGTCGAAAACCTTCATTGTACACTGTTAACGCTGCTCGGTGACAATGAACCGTTTGTGAGATTGTAACTCATTCTACGATTTTTGTTGTAAATTCAAAATAATGAGAATGAGTTGATAGGGATGAGATGAGAAGGGGTAAAGTGAGATGAGTTGAGAAGAGGTAGGCACTTCCACTTATATTGAGTGGAAGTGTAAGTGTATGAAAAACCAAAAGTGATAATTATAATTTCACAATTTTAGAAAAAAAACTTGCCCTCGTATAACTTAAATAAGCGTTAAGGCGTATAAGTGTCAAAATTCGCAATTTCTTACGAGTTATTTGTAAACCAGAGGATCTTAACCGTTGCATTTAGACATATATTTTGTGCTAACCTTAGGAAGGTACCTACGTAGATATATACAATAATTATGTTATTACAGAAACGAGTTATGACAAATTTTCATTATATTATCTTAGTGTTACTATTGTTCCGTGTATATTATAGCCTCTAAAGTTTCTATGAGTTAAATATCGGCTTTTACATTGTGGTTTCGAAAATAATTTTATTGAGAACACTAGCTCCTCGTCATAACAAAAAATAAAGGACGATCGGATGGCAAACAAAACTTTGTTTTGCCAAACAATCTATCGTTAGCAAATAGGTCGAAATTTGACCTTAATTATAAATATTCTAAATTTTTATTAATAGTAACTACTTACTAACGAATTTTTATTAATAGCACTTGTTAACGAAGCTACCGAACAACGAAAAGAAAAAGAAAATTGGCTAACAAAGATAAAAAGTTGAAATGTTTTTAATTGTATATGTCTATGTATATTTAAAGTGTGTATCGGTGTTTTGAATATATTTTCATAGAAATACTATAACGTATATTATGTAACGCATTTAAACAACTTTTTCATTACATTCATTCAAACCACTATCGCTTGTTGTTTTGTTCGTTATTATATCTCATTATTAACGAAAGCCGTATAATACAGGTTGATTCATTGTTATTGTTGTTATAAATATATTCTATTTTGGCGTTCGTTTTTGTACAAATTTGATTTTTTACGACATTTTTTTAATGATACTATATTTTAATAATCTTATTTCTTTACTATCTATTGGCTTACTTATCTTTATTGGCTATGATTTCTAATAAACTTACTTTTCTAAATCAAAAATTATTTCTTTTATTTACATTACCATTTATATTGTACCTACTCACTGATTACGAATATAATACAGTTATATTCGGCTATACAATACTGTAACATACTGTATAAGATACGCCAGAAATAATAACTGGTTTTAGTTTGCAAGTCTGCTTGGATGTGTGCTGCAATGAACAACGGTTAGAATTAAATTGTTTTGTAATTTGTTACTTTAAAAATCGGTATTTTTATGACAAAATCTAAGATTAGGTACTTATCAAAGTACACAAGCTGTGTTTTACATGTAGGTGTCCATTAAAAAAAACGGTAAAAACATTTGTTGTGATGTGAAAATATAGAAATATAAAGGATCGTTACCATTTTCTCGTTCTTTCAAACCCGAATTTACACATAAGTCATACCGGTATAATATAAATAGGTACACCAATATACATACTTTTCATTCATTTATTTAATTTCGACAAGATATATAGATTCGCCCCAATTCGTTTGTCAAGGATTCTCCTGCTGCGAAATACAGTAATATTAGTACGAAATAAATCTATTTGATGATCCGACGTCATTAAGCTGTCGTGTGAGGTCAACGCTCTCACCAAAGGAGACTGCTTTAAAAGACTTGAGTCAGTTGACCTGAAAAAAATTCTTGTCTACCAAAAGCATTAGGTGCGTAACAACGTGTCATTAATTATGTTGCGGGTCATTTTGTATTTCTTCAATGGTACTTTGCTACCCCTGAGGACTAAGTTGGAACGCCTCGCATAAATATGTAAGTCTCCCATACAACATCCCTCCACATCCTTTAGATCAAAAGTCAGAATTGAAGAAAGTTGTTAGGTATTAGGTAGAATCCGATGGATTCCCAAAGTCCTCCACTGTCGAGCGCTGAGGTCAGCCACCGGGAGGGTTTAAGTGTGGTAAAAATACCACATAACCCGGCGACGCTCCAAACGCGTCGGGTACCTTCTGAAGGTTTCCCCTTGTCGACAAAAAAAACTTCCCCGGAACTCATACTACAAAATGATGCTACCATGCTACCTTCAAGTTATATTAATTGTGACATACCCCCTTTAATTATTAAAATGAGCTCTAGAATCTCCATATAAAACACGGAATACCTACTTCATGATATAAATAATATAAACAGTCATATACATATAATGAGTGGTGTCGCTTAAAGTCAGTGGCAGGAAACAATTTAGTGTCTGCCAAGAGCGTTAGTTGCGTAACAGTCGTTAATTATGTCACGAGTCATTTTGTATTTCTTCAATGGTACTGGAAAACTTTCCTTGTAATGACAAAAAAGTGTGTGACACGAAATAAAAAAGTCTTAAAGGTGGTAGAACTCTATGTAGTTCGATTTCGGCGGCACCACCGCCACACCTATTTCTGCCTTATAACAGCAGTGTTAGGCACTGCTGTGTTATGGTCTGAAGCTTGTGGGTAGGGAGACATACTTATACGAGGCGTTCCAGCTCAGTCCTCAGCGGTAGCAACGCATCTATGGTCAACCTCAGGTAGGACCTTGATCATATCTGGGGTTGAATACAGATGTCCATGGGCAGCAGTGGCCACACAGGTGGACTACATGCTCGTTTGCTACTTCGATCATATATAAAAACGTCTTGAATAAATAATTCTTAAGTAGATTGGTTCGTTATTAGTTACCGTGATGAAAATATAGTTTAATTGATAAAATTAACCCATGTATTGCAACCCTTTTTACGTCTACTGCTTAGATTTAAACCACAATTAGAGCAGACCTGGAGTTTACTTCACGTTACTACAGTTTGGAATACTTATTTAAATATTTTATTTATGTAGAAATGGCATACAGGAGCCTTACTTCTATATCCCACTTGAGTCCCGGGACTCTCTCACAAAATTCATAGTCATTGGTCATATCATATCCAAGTAAAATGTTTTCAAACAGCCTATTTTTCCTTTCATTCTTTCTATTACAAATTTTAACAATAGTAATACCAATGTAATCGTAAAATAATTAACGGTCCTAATTGCATCCATAATTTGAAAAAAGTCAGAAACGTAATCTGTCGTGCCTCTTGTCGCGGATTGGCGCAGTATGAACAAGATTCTTCATTTAATAGGTGTTAATTAACCTGCTGATTAATCATTTAAATGAACACACGCTTAATATACAGTAAAGATCTTAACGGATACGCTAATAATAAAATTACATAAAATCTCGTCTCAAGCGATGTGAAACGGTATTTTTGAATAAGGATATTATGCATTTCGCACGATTTTGTGTGAAAGATGCGCAGTCAAATGTATACTTGTTTGAGTAATAACGTCTGCATCGGTTACATATTGAGTAATTAGTCAAATTGAATATCATATTGATGCTCGTATCTTCCTCAATCGTTATGTAATATGTCAGAACGTTTCATATCATCGAGCGAAACAGGAAACGCGGACAAAATGTTAGGCTCGGAGTACGCGAGCTTTCATTTAAGACGACCCTTCACTATTTACGATTTGAGTAATGACTCCGATTTATGATCTTATGCGCCCTCGTTTATTCTTTTCGATTTCAGAATGAATCAATAAAAGTCAATGGTAATCATTTCGGCATGATATTGTAGGTCACAGATTATGGAAACAATGGAACTTAAAAAATAGGTACATATCTATAAGTATTCAATACTAGCGCAGTATTGAACAAGATATGATGAAGATAGGGAATATGTCAACCCGCATTTATTTTGCGTAGTCAACACTTGTCTTAATAGGTCTCATAGTTCCAATAGACAGCCCACAGGACATATCTTAAGGATATTTAACCTAACCTAAAATTTACCAAAAATACTTTTTTAAGCTATGTCTACACCGACACGACTCTTCGATCGTGTCGTTGTCGCGAGTGTTAACAGTTCACTTGCACCGGTTAGTTAGCAATGGTTTAGATGTAAACACAAAAACGCTTATCACTCATACTTTAGCTTCGTAACATCGTTTACTTTATAGGATGACATTTTCTGAAACCACTTATATTTAGCATTAAAATATTTTGAGTTATTAAAATTTGAAGCCATACGGAAAGCTCCTAATATTTTCTAAATTCATATTTTTAATTATGGTTGATTACAGTATTTATTATACACTTTGCTTTGTTTAGGTTCATAAATCAATAATAATCATTACATAGTATAAAACAAAGTCGCATTCTCTGTCCCTGTATCCTATGTACGCTTAAATCTTTAAATCTACGCAACGGATTTTGGTGCGGTTTTTTTAATAGATAGAGTAATTAAAAAGAAGGGTTTTTATGTACAATAACATCAATTTTTCTGTAGTATATTTAGTATCAGCATTGCAACCGTGCGAAGCCGGGGCGGGTCGCTCGTTATAAATAAATAAATAAATTCGTGAACATTATTTTTTAATACTTTAAACCCTTGATACATTAATGTTATGAAATGTAACCTATTTACCATACTGTAACTTGTATAAGGTTACATATTACGACGCGACACTAAAAGTAACTCTTAGGGTCCGTTTACTAACATACAACCGCTACAATGCCATTAAAAAGGTGGGTAACTATATTGCATATGGAGGTCTACAGTACCCATGAAATCCGTAATGGTTTTGGATGCGTCACGAAGAATTAACTTTGAGTAATTTTGGTGCGTACAACATCTTGCATAAGCCAACCTCAATAATGTTATTTAGTTTATAACATAGTTATGTCTAACTTATTTTACCAATTGGCTGCTTTGCAATTTTAGATTCGTAGCGTTCTTTTTTAGTCTCGGATAAATGATCATAATTCCTAATTTAGGCACTAAGTAACTACTGAAAATTAGTGGAAGCTCGCTGCTTTGTATGCAGTGATGATTATGACATAATACTGTAACTCATGTTTTATAGCAAAAAGTTGCCAAACCACATATACAATATAATAGATAGTTGCGCTTGCACTTTTTTCCTTATTGTGTCACTAAATCAAACTTGACATATGCAAATTAAACGCTGGCTTACAAATTTTAGAAATAAACCCTTGTGGCTTGACTCCTGAAGTACTACTGCACATATTTTTACATAATAACAGCAGCGTTAAGCGTTTTCATCGTAAACCCATTATTGTCCCACCTCTGGGCATGGGTCTTTTCTCAGTGAGAGGGATTTTAGGCCTTAGTCCACAGCGCTGGCCAAGTGCGTTAGGTAGACTTCACCTTGAGAACTTTTAAGAACAGTTGTGCAGGTTTCCTCACGATATTTTCCTTCACCGAGTTAAGCATTTTATTCTTGTTAAAGGGTCACACCCCTTCATTCTAAGGAAAACATACTTTTCTATGATGTTCTTAGTTCTCAAAGATAACAAAGCGACGTGTTGAACAAGAATATGTTTAAACATACATATATTATGACATCCTCAGAGAAAAAAAAATCGTCCCATTCTTGTCTTGATTTATCAAGGAATATTACCGCAGTCACTGCAGTTTTGTTATAGTATTGTTGTAGTCCGACTTTAGAAACACCACCAATTTACCATAACAATATAGTATTAAGTGGCTAGGTACTGCTTTTTTCTAAACCGAGGGGCATCCCTACAAAACATACCCCTTGCCCCCCCCCCCCCCCTAAAGGGTTGCTTCTGAGACTAATTTCAAGACTACTTACTAAATAAAATTATAAATTATTTCATAGGTGTAGTAATAATCTAAGTATATCCGAACGAGCCACCGGTCTATCTGATATTAAATAGTCACAATTATAAAGGACAGATGTTTTACTTAAGGCCTCGAGGACTTAGATGCTCGTCTCCTATAAATCAGTTTAGTTATAAAATACAATGTATGAACTCTCAAACCACCATCCTTTCAAATAAACAGTTAAGTATACAATATCATCACTCGTTTTTCAATGAAACCAACCACAAAATATTGTGGTTGCCGTTTCGTTCGGAAACAAAACATCTTTTGTTAAAAAATATCAGATTTCTAACTAACGATGCACTCCTCATTAATTATACATTAGTTGCCTTGAAATTAATTAAGTAGATACCTAATTAGCTAACCAAACTTTAAGGCAAAGGTAATCGCTTTTTAAGATACGGGATTGCGCAGGCGCAAGCAATATTGTAATAATATATGAAGTTATTTAATACAATACGTAATAGTTATTACATACGAAGATTTCAATAATTTATCATATTATTTAGTACAGTACAATATATCTAATAATCTAAAAATGATTAAATTATGCCAGATTAATAAAAAATATTTTAAGAAAAAAAAACACTTAAACATTAAAATATAGTTTCCCCCTTATAATAATACTAAAATATAAAGCTTATTTATAATTTCTGATATTATATAGCATAATTGCATTATTTTCCTTTTATTAACAAAGTTTACCAAATACGCGCATTCTGATGACTAACATCGTAAATTCGAGTTAACTAAGCTAACAGATGCAAGTTTGTCAGCGCGCTTCAGATAATATCACTGCGCCGAGAGAAGTAGGGGCCACGTTCACCATTATATAAAAGAGTAACATTGGCTGCGGCCCACAGTGTCCTAGCCATCTGATCAGTACCAGGAGACATAGCTGCCAGGAAAATGGCGGCTCCATTAACAGTGAGTAGCTTCCGGAACGTGTGTGAATGTGAATCGAACAATTAAGTTTCTAAGCTAGTGCGGTCTGTGCGGAAATGTGGCTTATAATAGATATTAGATTCTCATAATTATAATATCTTAATGTTTCTAACTAAGATATTGTATTAACGTAAATAAAAGCACCAATCCGCATTGGGGCAGCGTGTTGTGGTGTTTCCGGTTTGCCTTAGTTGTGTGTAACTATTCAACTGTGGGGAAAAACTGTTGCATATAACTTAAAGTAACGAAAGTTGAAAGCGGTGTAATTATAAATCTTTGTATAAATTTGTGACAATATGAATCCTAAATATTTTAGGGCTAAAAGGGTAAAGGTCAAAATTTACTCATCCTTTTTACAATTATTCTATTTTTTTGCGATAATTTTTATGTTTATTGCACAAAAACTTGATTTCATTAAGTCTTGAATATGTTTACAAATAGAGATAAATTGATGCGCTGATACATACGTGTATTTTTTATTATTTGTGTTAATTTATATTTCAACAATCGAATAGGGTTTAAAGATGTTTTTTCTTT
>DWPV01004615.1:0-13408 GCA_018251915.1 Urbanus proteus proteus
GTTGTATTTTGGGCTATTTACGAAAACATGTTTATAAATAGGGTTTTACAAGAAAATATTAAGCATTTTTATAATAATGATGTGATTTAGCATGCAGTCTATCTGATGATAAGTAGCCACTGCCGCCCATGAATTGTATACGAGTTCTACCTCCTAAGGTTGGTAATAGAGGCAGTGCTACTTCTGAGTGGGTACTAAGTTGGAACACCTCCGATAACCTCCTTCTCTCCTCCTTCAAACAGACATTAAACACTGCTGTTCTTAGACAGAAACTGATGTGACGGTGGTGCCTGCAACACACACCTTTATACTATGTACTACGTTATACCCCTTTCCCAGCTGTCAAATTCGGCGATGCATTGGTGACTCCTCTCGTGTTGCTAATGTCCATAGGCGACGGTGACTACTTTCCATCAGTTAGCCCGTCTGTATTATCGTAATACTTAAATATATAAATATAGATGGATTTAGACATCTATACAAGAACCCAATACTCCCTTAATACTAAATATAAACTGCATCTTTGCTTAAACCAAATCGGTTCAAGATCAGTGATCAGTCACACAAATAAGAAGATAAATAAAAATGTTTTTGGTTGCGTGCCAATTACAAAGTAACATTCAATACTTTCCGTCGACAATACATCTCATATTTGCATAAATCTTGTTAATGAATAATTCATTTTTGCCACGTGTACACCGTAAATGGATACATTATACAATCTATTTATATTGTGTGATTAATTGCGATTGTTTGTACAATGTTGCAAATTGTAATGACTCCACGTGTTCCACTGGGCCACTCGAACTGCAGCGTGTAACAATACTATTGTCTATGAGGTCTTTGAGTGTATGACGTAGACAGTGAAATAAAACATTTGGGTATTTTTGTAAAAAAAAGGAAGTAGGTACTGAAAAACGCCAGATCTATTGAAAACACAATGTTCACGTGTTTTTAGCAATTTGGCGATAAATGTCATTCGGACTCCACTCTCAGAACACACTAAGAAGCAGGAGTTACTATGGTTTGCTAAAATTAAGTTGCAATAAGTTTATTGAAGGAAATTTAACCTGTCAGATTTTCTCGTTTTGGTCAATCATAATATATAGAAAATGTAGTTTTAGTTTCGGCAGAAAGTAGAATACTACCTTTACAAACTTAGTCTCCAGGGAAACATACACAACTGTAGTCGACCTTAGTTAAGACTCTGACCTTATCTGGGATTGAATATAGAAGTCCATAGGTGGCAGTGGCCACTTACCATTAGGTGGACTGCATGCTCGTTTCCATATTCCAGGCATGTGCCTGTTTCCATATTTAAAAGAAATTTTTTCTCGGTGTATATTATAGAATTTCTCCAAAAATGTTTCGTATTTCTGAAAATGGAGTGTTCAGAACAGCTGGGCTAGACTCACGCGAAGACTGCGTGGCGCGGCGTGGACTCCGCATGCTACGTAATGCCGCCAACACAATAGCGCCGAATGAATTTGCCACGGTAGTATAATATTTAAATATAGTTCATACAATAGGAATACCGAACGAAAAGAGGTAGAAGTAGCGTGAATAACCATGAATATTAGGTATATATGTTTTATAACAATGGAGTAGCAAACGAGTATGTGGTACTCCTGATGGTAAGTGGTTACTACCGCCTTTAAGCTCTATAACCAAATTTATAAAGAACAGGAGTTTTATCTGAAGTCAATAGATGCGTTGCTTCAAATCATAATAAAGCAATGTTTGAGTGCTATTATAAATAATCAGGGGTAGAAACGTATCCGTAGCCTATTTGTAATGGATTCCATGGTGCGACAGAGCAACTACTAACCATCAATTAAACTGCATGCTCGTTGTTAAGTGTATCAGTTTCGTGAAACAAAATCGTTTTCACAGTTAAAAAGATGAAATCTCACAGGTCACACAGTTTCACGTTTTATAGTCATAAAATACGACAATGTTTTTTCATCGCGTTTTCAGCGAGATTGTGTACATACAGTACCACGTGTAAGTGCGCGGGCGCAGGTAAACACTCACAGTGATAAAATCAAAACGAGCAAAATGTCGATAACATGCCTCGTTGACGGACTTACGATAAGTTAATGTATTTTACATATAAAGAAGTATTTGTGTGTTGAACCTTGTCGAAGGCGTCGTGGGCGTTTTGGAAACGTAAGACGCGTGTTGGCCATGGAATCGTGTCCATATGGGGCGCCGAGCAGATTGATTGCGATTGCGATTAACTTGCAATATATGTAAAAAATCCATAGTTACTTCTCTTTTTCTTATCTTGCTCTTCATTATAATTATATAAATCACTACAATCACAATACCTATAATAATACATTCGACAACATTATGTTAAGTAGAAACACTGTAATGACCCAAATATTAATTTTGGATTTAATTATTTATTAACAATGGCTGGCGAGTAGGCTCTTGTTTTAGGCGGAAACAATAAGAAACGTCTAATGAGATTGTCGCAAACAAAAGTGGGCCGAAGTCGGAATAGCTGAGGAATTTAATAAATTCCTCGCAGAATCTACGGGCAATAATGACCATTCAGTCGTTCCTTATATTTTGTTCCACTATGCTCCACTTATGCTAGATGTATATAAAAATAGTAATTTATAAAATTGAGTCTTTGTTCGGTTTAAAAAAAATATACAATATACGAGCTCTCATGTTATTTTTAACTTATGAATCAACTTATTTTTTATGTAGAGTCAAAATTACATCATGTAACCAAAATAAATCGGCACTGATAGACAGAAAGAAAATTTAAATAGGTGTTTAAATAAAGTGTTTAACATCGATGCATATTAGTTTTATTTAGAATTACATTACAAAAATGTTGTTATTTTAAAATTACCGACACACTCGGAAATCATTCAAGAAAGAAACGTAAAAAGACTAGAAATATTGGAACAAAGAGAAACGAAAACAACAAAAGTAAGAAACAAACATTTCTTTCTTTACCTTTCCACGGATTGTGCTATATTACATAAATATGGACTGTAGCTTCAATTTAATTTTTAGTAGATTAAATTATCTCTTCAAATGACTTCTGGCATCTCAAAGGGAAGATTGACTAGTGCGAAGTTGAATAAACCCAAAATTCATTAGTATTTTTTGTGGCACAGAATATAAAGGCGGGGATAGAGCCTAATTCCTCCTTTGACGGTGTCGCCAGCAATTACAGCGCTCAATTTGGCCTACTCCGGACCCACACAAAGGAAAATGGAAATTTTCATCCTGATAATTTTTCCATCCTTATAATTTTCCGCAACAATTTTCCTTTCATTGTCTCGACATACCAGATGTTTTCATCAATATTTTTTCTGATTTCAGAATAATAGGGGTCTGATTGGCGCGCCGTTACGGCACGCCATGTTTTGAATCGAATCAAATTTAATTATAAGTTGATTACCTACGGTTGTGAATACAGAGGTTTTCTGTTGTACACGTAGCAAATTTTAATTCAAGTATTTTTTATTTTCACAAGGAGGGTATTATTATGATAAGAGAGTCATTTATTTAAACAAAACATCTCTTAATTCTTGTACATTAAATTGATAAAAATATTTTATCAAATATACAATATAGGTGATAAAACACTTCCTAGTTCAACTACATCTGTTTTGTCGCTCAACGCTTAGTTCGTCATGTACATATATCTACGTATGATAAAATTAATGTAATTGATATTTACTGGTGATTTTTTTCTCTAATTCTAATTTATATTTGATCGTATTTTTATACAGGGAATACTTCAAAAGTATCAAATTTCAAACTTTATTAACAAATCAAAAGCTTCACTACTTTCTTTTTTAGTAGGTATAACTTCTTTCATCTATTACGTAACCATTACAATGGTCGCAAGCTGATATCAGCTGCAGTTTACGAAGGCCTGACCTCCAATAAAAGGGACCTCCAAGGTTTACGACGCCTATCAGCTATCAGGCGATCCGGGAGCTTCCGGGAGCGGGTATCAGGCCCGATGATATCTGTTCGTTACTTTTACGACCGACGCTCCCTCGGGCCGGAATATGAGACACTTAGTAGCCCTTCGCCCGCGACTCCGTTTACGTCCCCTTAAAAATCAGAAACTTTATTCGATTTCTATACATACGTATCTAGAATATTCTCCTAAAAGTTTCTTAAAATCAGCATCAAGATAGATACAGATTAGTAATTTTCCGTACTATTAAAGTCCAAATATGCTCTAAAATTTTCTTTAAGACTAGATTTTCTTTTAAGCCTATCAGCAATCCGTTTGTACGTAAATATGTATAAATCTGAACTCACAGACAGATAATTTGTAAAATTTGTATAAGTATTTTTAAAAGTATCTACTACGTTCTTCTTTGATGGCTGCACTTGCTTAGACTTCCGCAGCCTCAGCGAAAACGGGAAGTTTTTCCAAATTCATAGGAAGCCATTCGGAGTTTATGACCCATAAGAGCGTAAATGACAATACGAATCTTTTCTTCTACTGTAATAAAAATGTATAGAAACGTATTCGAAATTAGTTCGACCCACCACCATCAGGCCTATTTCTACTAATAATGGTAATGTTAAGCCTGGCAATCTTTAGTTTATATGATGTGTTAAAGAATGACATAAATTAATTAAATGAAATATTTTTAATCTAGTTCACAGAGGTAGAAATGCATGGGTGGTGTCTCAGGCATAACTCCAATCTATTTGAAATTATGGTCATTGGTTGTGTCTACTATATTACAAAAATATATTTACGCTGCTATCTTCAAAGGAATGTTCAATTCAACACCCTTTTATTTTAGGGGTTTCATTTCTAAAAACCCTTTCTTTCTGCACCCTTTTTTCTTTTCTACATTTTCCCTCCACAATATTCACGTTCGCTTAGAAATAAGTAAAATAAAGAATGTATGCAAGCCATGTTTAGGCACTAACAAATTAGTTCGCTAATTAGTTTTGGTAATCATAAATAACAAACTTTACCTTGTAATTATGTGGTACCTACTCGTAATAATGTTTTACCTTCTGCATTATTTTCCTTTTGTTTTTTATTATCGCATTTCGTATTTGTAAGACGGTTTTATTTTAGAGCTAAATACGGATAATTTATCGTTTACTGACAAAGAAACTAAATAGACCGCTAATAGGTGGTATGCTTTTAGATTTTAGTATTATTATATCACCGTTCAAGAGATGAATATTTTATTTTTGGCTGTATCTTGAAAATTGTCGATTTTCTTTTTCGGTTATTTGTAAAGACGTAATCTTAATTTTCATTAGCATTATACTAAGAATAAGCATTTTCTTAAGTATTATTTTGTCAATAGCCATTTAATGTGCAATTTTGTTAGCAAACGAAACAAACAATCAAATAAGTATGTATATTTTTTTCTTAATTACTCGATTGTAATTCTTTATTTCTTCTAAATTTACGCAGGATACTTTAGAGTTTAATTACTATGCCGATTAGGCGTCTAAGTGATTACTAAGTCTGCGACTGCACCCCATTTAAAACAGCTACTTCTATTTTTATTGAGTCCCTTGACGTTTTACGACTTCTTAATGTTTTCCTGTCCTGCTCCCAAAAGTAATGTTAAGTTTTATTGTTTTTATAGGGATTTCTTCAAATCGCCTCATAGTAATTTCGTATCGAAATTGGATTTTTAACGCTGTAACACAATAACGACTGTTTTGTTAGCTGTAATGACAATAGGAAAGTGCTCAATTGTAGTTGATTCTTATGTGGTATTTAAATGTTTTTATTTCAGTACAAGATTTACTAAATGTGTATAATATGTGGTCGATTCATGGAAATGTGAAAATATCTCTTAAACCAATGTTTTTGAAAAATCATAGCGAATATCAATTTAAATGGTCAAACTGTTATTTTTAAGCTTAATATGTAGTTAACCTTGCTGAAACTTCTAATGCCACATATACTACAATAATATTAATATTTTTACATAACAAAGCAATAAAAGTACCTATAATAGTCTATGTGACTGTACAAACAAAATAGTTCATAGCAGTACTAAAACGGAATGAGTACAAAAAATATATGATTATCAAAAGAAATCTGAGCCCAACAGCTCTAACGCTTTACAAATAAAAAAGAAATAAAACTTCGCCATAAAACCCAAATCCAAAAGGGAGGTGACAAATATCGAAAATACTGAATATAATCCTTTGACAAAATTATATTTGCTGTCAAAAAAATAACGACCACTTCTTATGCTTACAACTTAAAGTTCAATATTCAGTAATAGGTGATTTAGGTGATTTTGACAGGAAAACATATTGGTTTCAGATTAAGACTGCCATGAGACTTTAATTAGAAGGACAATTTAGGGACTCATAAATTTGTGTTCGTTTATTTTCGTTTCAAAATAACAGAAACAAAATGTTCATCCAGTGTTTATGATTTTGTATATTGCGATTGACATAAAATAATCATTTACACTTGTTAATAATTGTTGTCAGAGCATTCATCCCTACATAGTATAAATCAAAGTAGCTTTCTGTCTGTCCCTATGTATGATTAGATCTTTAAAACTACGCAAAGGATTTTAATAGAGTGATTCAAGAGGAAGGTTTATATGTAATTTAGTGCGTCCGAAGCCGCGTGCAAAAGCTAGTTAAAGCATTAAATCTTGTAATCTATCTCTAAATTAGCAAATTTTTGTGTTAAGCAACGAAGGTATGAATTTTTAAAATGGTTGCTGCATTGTAAAGTTACAATGAAGTTATATCAAGTTAGTTAAGATAGCAACATGTGAACTTATGTAACTTCTTTCCTATTTGTGTATACAAACAGATATGTTTAGTCATTTATCGTGATTTGGAATTCGTTATTCAAAAAAGCTAAAATAATTACAAAAGTTTTTTTTTTAATATCCTTACAAAATAATGCGTATAACCACAAAAGCAACAAACAATAGTCGTTATTGTAACAAAATACATAAAATTTTATTTCTATTTACTTACCACAGTTTTTTAGTTACTTACAACGGTTTTTGTTAATTATGCGTATTACATTTAATATGTGGTCTCAATTGCGTCACATAATGTAGCGACCCTACCTCCGACACAATACTCGTCGGACCATAAAACCATGTATAATTACAATATACTTTACAACTGTTTAATAAAATTTACATTGTTAAGATCTGCCTTAACGATTCGGACGCGTCGTAAAAATTATAATCGTCTACATGTATTATATTATGGTAACACTTTAAAATTATCAAAGGAATATAACACTTAAGGCCCTAAGATAAAGTGCTTGGTTTTTAGACGGTTTTATAACTACCCTTTTTGTAAGCAAAGATTTATTAGTGCGTTTTAATAGCTGAAGTAGTAACGCAAATCAAATTGTATTGTGTGAAGGCCGAGGTTTATTTGATTATTGTTATAAATTATATTTACATTTATAAGCCATAAGTTATAAATAGATTATATTTTAATAAATTTAAATAATTCATTGATAAGGATGATGCTAATGTTTACTTTAATTAAAATCCAATCTCATCAATCAATCAATTTATAATTTATTGAATTAATAACTATAATTCAGTTGTAAAAATGTCCAGTGTAACAGAACTCAACGCTTAATTTCATATTTATGATATAGAGTTCGGTTTGTGACTACTTAGGAAACTACAAGCCTAGACTAAGGATCACCAGATTTCTGCTTGGTAACTGCCAGACTTCCATCTGAGATCAACTCCTGATAAAATTGGTTTCTAAACTGCAATAATACACCACGCAAGAAGCACAAACGCGTTAAAGACATAAGGGTGGAATGCTTCTTGTTCCTCCTTCCATACGATTCGAATCAGAATTATATTACCCGAATATCTCTGTTAAGCGCAGAAATCATGTCTCTAAAGAACTTAAAAGCAAACCAAAAATACACTTCAAAAACAAACGTCGAAATTATTTCCAAGTTACAAAACCATCAAAAACCATTCCAACGTCCCAGACATACAAATGTAACTAAGTGTATAACACAACTGCTGTCGTCAAGATGTCATAAAAGAAGCGAGGCTGCAATCCAACGTTTCATCTTAAAACAAGCAACCTCTTTCGAAAATTGCGTATCTGGGGAGCGCAAAGCGAACTATACACGTTAAATATAAGGTGAGCCGCGCCATTAAGTAATGAATTTGAAAATGAGAAATTGTTACGTAATATAATGATGGTGTGCTGTTTCCTTAATGTATAATTTCAATGAGACGACATAGAAACTCGACAGGTACATGTAACTTTATTTATTTTACTGAAAAAAATTATATGAAATGAATAATTTTTCTCCATGTGTAAAAACCACGATTTGTTATATTTATTACTAACTATTTTTAATATGGTGCAGCAAGCATAGTTATTGACAAAGTTCATTAAAAAGCTTATTTAAATTAGATATTACTCTGTTTTTTTACGTAAATAATTGATGCTTTTTTGATAGCTTGCTTTCTTGAAGCTATTGTTATTTAATTAAATTGAGTATAAACCCCTAAATAAAATATTTGTGTTACAAGTTCATTCCCTACCGCGCAGGGTATACACGAAACATCTTAGCAACACACGCTACACGAACAAAGCCCGTCAAGCCTTTTCAGCGCTGAAAGGCACGCTGAAAAATATAACGTTAAGAGCATCTTTTCATTTGGCGTCTGACCTCAAAACAGGTTCCGAAGTTTGCTTAATTAAAGCATAAAAATGCAAATGATGACGCTCCATCCACCCGGCGCAATCTTTGCAAAACGGACGTCTAATATTCCGGACTCTACCAACAGTGGTCTCTGCATCTTTTTTGAACCTTGAATGGATGCCTCATGTATTTGGAGTGGAAGTATACGTAAAAATTCTGTGGGTGTTTTTGGGCGAAATTCAGAGCGATGTTTATAATTTTAATTTTCTAAAATAGTGTCACGGTGTTGTTAGTGCTTTATCATTGAACGGATAACTGATATTATAGACAACATATATATGCAATCGAGAAAATTCGTTATAAACTGGAATAAATTTGACTTGATTAAAATAAAAATTGATCATTTAACTTAATTGTTTTCGATTAGGTTAAATAACTGAACAATTATTTTGTCTATTTGCAATAAATAATGAACACAATCTGCGGGCTTTTATCAAAATATTATTATATTTACGAATTTATGCATTTTAATGTAGAATCAAGAGCAACGCAGAGAAGAAGAGGGCGCGCCGTATTTTAATAAAACCGAAATCTGAAATTAAAGGGTGAAAAGATTTTTCGTCGCAAAAAGTCCTGTGGGGGTGCGGGAAATTCGAACATTGCTTGTTTATGATTGCTATTTTATTCGCCTTCTGAATTTAACAATATTCTTTCCTTCTAAAAATAAGGGTTGCATAAATGAAATTGAGGAAAAGTTTCTCGAAAGATGATTGTATTTACTTGCAAATTGGAAAAGCGTGGTTTTACCTTCGCTGTTATAGAAGCCAATCAGATGTTATGTTTCTATAGCCAACCTTTAATCGAAAGTCTTCTTTGAACTTTCTTGAAAGACGCATAATGTCTTATGAAGTGTTTTTTGTATTAGTACGAATATTAAGTATCTTTTATCTTTAACTAAAACTAGTGTAGTCGATATGAATAAAAAAAATCAGAAAAATACAAAATTTCATCTAGAAAAATTAACATTTATAAAATTTGCTGAGTTGATATGCTTTTACAGTATTCATTAAATTTACATATTTTCCAGACGGTGTTAAGAAACCTCATACGATACAAGATAACAACATCATAGACATACATTCTAGAATGATAAACTGCGATGTAAATATTGTTTATCAACATTGTTGTGTCTTGACGCACAGACCCGTGGTCTGTCGCTAGGAGATAAATGACTGATCATCGTAATATTCATCTAGAGAGTGTCGTCATGATCATTATGATAACGATGTGACGTCACTCGGTTTTAATCGATGTTGCACAAGTAACTGATGATAAACAAAGTTCACGCACGCACAGACACACGTTACTTGCGTTTAGGGTAATGTAATAAACATTACCCTAAATTTTATTTATTTACTAACTGATCCCCGCGGTTTCACCCGCGTTTAATAAGTAACAAATACATTTTTAAACATGTTCCAAAAATTAAAGTAGCCTATGTTATGCCTAAGACCTTCGGCTATCTTCCAGTGAAAGTCCTGTCAAAACCGGTCCAGCCGTCTAGAAGATTACCTCAGCCAAACAGACAGACAGACAATATTTTTAATTGCATTTTCGTTATAGGTATCGTGTATACTTTCATATGTATTTAGTAAAAAAATGTTATTTTGAAATCACAAACAGACACTTCAATTTTATATATATTAAATAATATAAACTTTTAATACCTAATTAGGTCACGTTTATTTCGACAGAGAGTAAATACAGTAGATGCTCTCCGCAAACGCATCCAAAGGGTGCACTATTTACCTACAAATTAAAAAAAAAACTTGGTTAAATAAATTCAGACAAACGTATATCGCAGTGTGTGTTCCGAGACTTATTTAAGCGTAAGACACCACGATCCACCCAACTCTGGCAACACTACCCGCTATCCAATTTGCGTGGTTAAAAATTAACCCTCCCGTGTCGACGGTCATCAGGGCGCCTAAGTAAATCGACGTGGTCGCTCATCAAGTATTCACGAGGGACGGACTAGTCGTACAACCAAGCTTCAAGTGGTTTTTGAGACTTTATATTTAACTAGTATTAACCCGCAGCTTCGCTCGCGCTCATTCACACAATAAGGCCGTAGGTTTAAAAGTAGGCACATTGTAGTTATAAAAGTTACTTTTCTATCCCGCGGGAGTAGTATCACTTTTCGGGATAAAAGGCAATGTGTGTGCAAAATTTCATAACGATCGGTTGAATAGTTAAAGCGTGAAGACGTTACAAACAAACAAACAAATAAACGGACTTTTGCATTTATAATAATTAGGATTTCTAGTAAAAATTACGTGGGTGACTAAATTACTTTATGATGTCAGAAAACATAAAAGGATTTTTTATATTTAAGGCAGAGCTATTTATGATTTCACTATTAGCTAAAAATCAATGATAGTGAAATGATATGAAATTGAGCTCAATAGTTAGCTAAACTATTATTAAAGGTATATAAAAGTTGCGTATCTATCCGCACTTAACCATATATGGCAGAAAATATTTTTATTTCTTACTCAGAAATATCATGATATAGCTGGTAAAAATAATGGTACTTTTATATCTTTAAAGACTCAAAAATCAGTCAATATTATCTGTATTTCATTACTTAAAAACCAAGAAACATGCGGGCTTTAAACTTAGTTTAGTAAAAGTAAAAGTGATAATGTTTTTAAAGAGAATTACAATTTTGGACCGCCGTCCATCTTGAAGATGGTAGAACTCTATGTAGTTCGACTCTGGCGGCACCACCGCCACACCTATTTCTGCCTTATAACAGCAGTGTTAAGCACTACTGTTTCTGGTGTAATAGGTGTGATAAGGCAGACATCCGAGGCATTCCAATTCAGTCCTCAGGGGTAGCAAAGCAATTTTGGTCCACTTCAGGTAGGACCTTGATGGGGTTGATTACAGATATCCATGGGCGGCAGTCGCCACTTACCAGCAAGTGGACTGCATGCTCGTGTGCAACTTAAAACATATAAAATATATCAATAACAAAAATCCCATTATAGCAAGAAAATCTTGGTAACATACAAATCTTGGTAAATCTTGGTGAGATACAATTTTCATACCTCGTTTATAAGCTCTACAAAGCGGCATAACCTCAACGCTTGCAAATGTCGTGTTGTATTGCAATTAATGAAGAACATTGTAAGGTAATTTTCTTTAGCTTCATTTATCAATGACAACACTTTCTACGCGGCCACAGAATGTACGACCATTACCTATTACATATTTGAACCTTTTAGCAAATATTGTTTATAAATTATATTATTGCTTATTCTAGATTTGTAAATACATCTTTATAAGCAAAAATACAGTTGACTTGGGGAACTGCTGACTTTTTAAAATTCATAACTTTAACGAAAAAGATAATGAAACGTATTATTGATATTTTTTTTAGTTCCGGGAATTGAAATTTAAAATATCAAACATGTTATACATCAATGTAGGTACCAAATATTACATACATCATACGCAATGGTCGCATAATATTCCCAAGGGACATTAAGGGATAAAACACTCCACAGATTCTACACCCTATAGTAGGTATGACGTATAGAATCAGTTCATGTGTTTGGGTCACCCGAAAGGGAAAGGGTGTTGAACCAGGAAGTCCGTAAATCCGTCTCCTTTTTAAGTGGTGAAACTTTGCGGTTCCTACACGTAGGTAGGTATAACTGAAGTATACAGGAGTGGTATTCGTATTTCTGTTTTTATGTAACATCTAACTTTGTTACCGAATTAATAAAGTAAAAATAAAATATGTTTTTTACGTTTTTTAGGTAAACGTAATCGAAGCCAGTAGGTAAGACATTCTGTAATGAAATACAGACTTGTAACAGAAGTGCAAGAATCACTTACATATTATAAAAAACACTGACTACTTGAATCCACTGTGATACTTAAGTTTTAACTTTTTCAAGTTATCACTCAAAACCTTGTGTAGATCTCAACCAATCTCCAAAGATAAGCAACGTTGGACGCCGTCGGTAGAATGATGTGTGACCCCTAGTGGCAAAATTTGTGAGTTGGCCACTAAATCGTATCCCCTCTACCCACACGCACTGAAGCAACAAGGTGATGTAGGTTCTTCAAGCCTCCCCCACTCGTGGGAAGGGACTTGTGCCCAGCAGTGGGACACAAAAAGAGTTGTGGTAACCCTTTCTTGCCCCACTGCTAGGAATAGTCTCTCACAACAATGTAGTGAGATATTTGCATTTATAAAGTTAGTGACAAACGCATGTAGGATGTTATCAAACTATTAATAAGGCTTAAAGACGAAGAACAAATAAAATGGAACAACTAAATTACCCCATAAATCATAATCAAAAATCATATTCAACATTATAACCGATCTATGGCTTAAAAGTTCATAATATGTACCTATATGTCTATAACCCTTCATATGACAAACTCCCCTATGTCCGAATAAGACTCCCTAGTAAACTTAAATCGTAATTGTAATAAATGAATTATGTAGAGCATATATTACTTTACTGTGAAACAGATAATATACTACCTACTTGTATGTACAACAGTTGCTCAGCTAACGTAGCATACGGAAATAGGAATCAAATCAAAGTGAAATCAAACGGCATATTCAATGCGATTCCCTATAATAGATGAGCAGTATTAACGTCGTTTGGTTACCGCACACTGCTGGTTTGATGTGAGCCTATAGTGTTAGGGTCCGTTCACACAGACCGGCTCGGAAAG
>DWPV01004616.1:0-13407 GCA_018251915.1 Urbanus proteus proteus
AACGTATTCCTAGCCCTCCAAATTTAATTGGAAGGCAAGCCTGTCGCCAAGAAGATTGTAACGATGGTAGCAAAAATGCAGTCCACAGATGGTAAGTGGTTACTGTCGCCGATGGATGTTTGTAACCATTAAGTTGAAATCATTAAGTCAAACGGTCCTCTTACCGAAACGCTAGAATTCCAAAGAAGTTAATAAAAATATTTCTTTTTTTAGCGTTGGTTTTACGGTAAACCAAACATTTTACCCATTATATTGGGCCTGCTTTGACCAAAAACGACTGGAAGTCCTTTATGTATGGTACGAACAAAATCCTCAAAATGCTGTACATCAAACTGGCGTTGATCGCCCAAGCTGGCAAGGTAAAGTAAAAAAACACTTACCTAGATTACCACACATCGATTCGACATGTTATTTTTTTATTTCATATACAACATAATCGAATGATATTATCAGAGAGATAGCTGACAAAAATATTTTCAATAACATCAACAATTTACATAAAAAATCCAGTTAAATTTTAAATTGTCGACTAAATACAATACTACCTATAATTTCAGCGGGGAGCTTCTTCCCTGGTGTGAGCATCAACAATTTATACACACAAGTAACTCAAAAAGCCACAATCGCCGGACTTGTGGGTCAAGATAAAGCCGACGAATACATAACAAACACACAGTTCTTAGCCCGCGGTCACCTAGCCGCGAAGACCGACTTCATTTACGCTACTGGTCAACGCTCTACATTTTATTTCATCAATGCAGCTCCTCAATGGCAACCGTTTAATGCTGGCAACTGGAATTCTCTCGAACAGGTACCTACATCCTACAAACATTCCTTACCTGTATTTTGAATACAGATTAGGGATTACCATTATGTGAATGTGGTAACATCGCTTGATGTTAGAGTGTACTGAACTCAATGCGGTCGTTTAAAGTCATATGTCTAACATCTGAGTATAACATATTTTAAACAATTTTTGAATATTTAGTAGCTATTAATATGACTGGCTACTTAACAACGATGAAAATATTGTGCCAACTACATTGCTATTTTTATACTGATCTTGACAATATTTATACATTTAACTTATCCTTACGTATTCTCTACCCAGAACCTCCGTGCTCGAATCGGTGAAGCCGGTTACGATACAATCGTATTCACCGGTACATTTGGAGTCACACAGTTAAGAAACGCAAATGGAGTCTTAGTTGATATTTATCTACATCGAGATGGCAGTAATAGCCCTCAACTTCCAGTACCTCTGTACTTTTATAAGGTTAGTTCAGTTAAATAAAAGATCATTAAAAAATTCTAGCTCTTTGGGACACGGGTTAGTCCAAAGGTTCAGTAGCTATTATAATAAACCATAGTCGCTAAATATATCTATTAATAACTTGATAATTTCCTACTATTGTTTGGTCTTGCAGGTAGTTTATGATTCCAGTCGAAATCTTGGCACTGCGTTCATCAGCATCAACAATCCTTACTACAGTTTAGCGGAAGCCCGCGCTCTACAGTTTTGCACCGATAAATGTCGGAACAATGCCGCTTTTAACTGGATCGGGTGGCAGCCCGACCGCATCGACCTCGGTTACAGCTTCTGTTGTTCAGTTGATGACTTCAGAAGAGTTATTCCCCATCTCCCAGTATTTACAGCCAACGGTCTTCTATCTTAGAATTACATCATGTTTGAGAAGTATATTTTGGTTTTATTATATGCCCTTAATAACTTAACTTAGATATTTGCCTGAAGAAGCATCCCGGATTTTACGACGCTTATAATTATTGGACTCTACATGTATTATACAAAGCTACGCAGTCAGTCATTCAGTTTCAGTACGATAATCAGTATTGCCAACTCCAAAAGCACCAAGTCCTTCAAGGCAAAACTCAATAATATGAAGCAAAAAAGACCGCTTCTTTTTCGCTGTGACATTCCTTATTTTATAAGCTAGGTGCACCATCTTTCACAGGGGTTCATTGAGAAACGTGCGTTAAATCACGCGGAGACTCCCATATTCCTGTTACACGGTTACTGTATCACGCGGGTATTTTCATATTCCGGTCACGCGGGGGTTACTATTTAATGCGGGTTTTTTTCCAACGTCCATAAAGAAGTTTCTCTTCAAAAGTCATTATATATCCTATGTATCTAATTACTTAACGTACTTAACGTATCTTTGTAACGAAACTGAAAACACTGCCCAGGACCCAACATAATAGCGGTCATTAAATTCGACTGAATCCGACTTGACTTGGATGTTGTCTCTTTCCTTCATGACTTAGCTGAATGGAATTCGTGTAGGAAGACTTAGGTATAGAGCATTGATTATATACTCTACTATATAATCAAAGGTATAGAGAGATCCAGACAAACCGATTAGATTCAAAAATGAAAATTGTGAGGTCACGGAGGTGTTTCCTCTTTGATATCTAATATAATATACGACGCTTATAAGTTCCCACAATTTATAAGCGCATATAAAATATAATAAATATATATTTTTATTTTAATAATAAAACAGATAATTTAATAGTGGCATCGGGAGCGTTTCTGGCGATAACTGGAACGAACTGGTAAATGACATTGACATTTTATTTGACTTTTGCGATGACGTCATGACTTGATTGACAGATTGACACAAATCTACTCGAGTCGAAGTTATCGAAATTATTTTATGTTTTGTGCTTTAAATTATGGTTATGTGGCGTGAAATATTAATTCAATAAGAACATAATAATTTTATTATTTAAGATCAGTTGAATGTGACTAAAAACTTAAATCAGCTCAGTTTATTGTAGTTTATGTACAAATAATTGTGAAGTAAACTATTCGAGTCAATTGCCATCTGTTTACAAATTAAAATTGGTACTTCAAGATATTTTTGTAAATTTTCACTAACTCACATAAATGATGGCCGACGAATCAAATCCTATAAATGAGGAGGATTTGAAAGAGCTGAAAAATCGTATGAACCTTATAGCTCAAGCGGATCCAGCGCAATACCACAATGAGTTCTCATTACGGAGATATTTAAGAGCCTTCAAGACCGTTGATAATGCATTTCAGGTATGTCTTAATAGAAAATGTTAAATAATTATTATTAACCAATTTCATTTTCTTTGTATTTTACAAACTATACTATATAGTAGCATGTTGATAGTTTTTGTATATACAATACACAATAAAAAGCTTCGGTCATCTCATAACTTAAGAGCAGATATACCACCACATACTAGCGGTTTCTTTCATTACTCATTCACTGTTCAGGCAGTACTGCTCTGGAACGCCTCTCTGGCCTCTGGCTGGTACATATGTTAAATGAGCACTTTTTGAAAACCTCTGCTACCTCTTAAGCATCTGTAGTTTACTATATAAATATTTATTACATATGTCGATATTTGTATATAATTATTTTTATGTTTATTATAATTATTTTATTTATTTTATGTTTGTAATTTAGTAGGAATATGAAATAATATCTATGATATAAACTTTTTAACATTTACACATGCCACAATTGTTTTCCATTCACCCAGGGTTAACTGGTAGAAGATTCCATTAGGCGTTAAGTTTTGTTCTATTGTATTTTTATTTTTTATAAATGTGCAGTAAATATAAATAAATAATTACTATTTGAAACAAGTTGTCCAAAAATGTTTGTATATTAATGTTTCAGGCTATACTTAAAACCAATAAGTGGAGAGTGGAATATGGTGTGGCAGATTTGGAAAACAACAAAGAGATCATAGAGAAATATGGGGACAAAGCAAGGGTGCTACGCCATCGAGACCTCATTGGCCGGCCCATAGTGTACATTCCAGCCAAAAACCACAGCTCTAGCGACAGAAACATTGATGATTTAACCAAATTTATTGTTTACTGTTTGGTAAGGTTCTTGATATATACATTATATTTGTTTAATAACAGTTTAATAATAAACATTATGCATTTTCCTCCTACAAAGTTTTATCTCCCTCAATTTAACTTCTAATATTTGTTACTACCAATCCAATATATAGTCATTAAATAATAGTATTATAATGATTGTTTTATGAAAAGAAATAGTTGAAGAAAAAATGTTTAAAATTATAAAATATAGCATTGGCTCATTATCAGTCAGATTTTTATCATATTAAAAACTTAAAGACATTAAATCAGTGGTATATTTTTTCAATAACCAGTCTGTGGATTCAAAATTGAGAAAGTATTACTTGTAGTACTGGTATTGTTGTGATTAAAATCTGTGAAACAAATCTTACAGGAGGATGCAAGCAAAAGATGTTTTGAAGAGGTTGTAGACAACTTATGCATTGTGTTTGACTTGAACAACTTCACTCTGTCTTGCATGGATTACCAAGTGCTAAAGAACCTTATCTGGCTGCTCAGTCGACACTACCCAGAGAGACTGGGCATCTGCCTCATTATCAACGCTCCAGGATTCTTCTCTGGATGTTGGGCTGTCATTAAAGGCTGGTATGTATAATAATCTACTATCATTACTAGAATGTTAAATGTAATACAGTATTAAGTTTCATCTGCTGTCCCTCTATAATCTACTAGTTTTTGCCCGCAGCTTCGCTCGCGCTAATGTTAAGCAACGCAGTAACATTCGCACAAAGAGGACATAGGTATCAGAGTAAATTGTACGTATAAAAGTTACTTTTCTATCCCTCGGGAGTAGTATCTTTTTTTGGGATGAAAGGTTCTCTATGTCCTTTTCTGGACCCATTACTATGTGTGTGCAAAATTTCATAATGATCGGTTGAGTAGTTATAGCGTGAAAGCGTTACAAACACACAAATAAACAGACTTTCGTCATTTACAATAATTAGGATTTAGCTTAGCGCACATTATGGCAGGCTGCATCACAACGCATCGTGTAACAAAAGTCCGCCTATATCATTTTAACACATTTTGTATGAACCATCCCTCAGATGTGCCGCACCACATCCTCAAACAAAACGGTTTATACTAGATTCAGAGATTCATATTACAGCTGTGGCTGTAATATGCATTAGGCTTTAATATACTCTTAGATATAGTCCTAGCTGAGGTGGGCTATAGATGCTATAAACCACTGTGGGTGAATTGTACTATATCTATTCCTTACTACACATTTCAAATTTGAATACAGAAGCCTTAACATTGTTGTAAGGTAAAAATAAATAGTGTTGTGGTGCTTCATCTGCTATTAACTTTGTTACCAATTAATCAGCTCTAATTCAATTTTATTTATAGTAAAAAAAAATGTTTTATTTATAAAATAACATATTTAACAAAATAAATATTTTTGCTTATGTTTATCTTAATAGTACAATTTGCCTATCTTATCTTATTTTTTTTGTTCAAGGCTGGATGAAAACACAGCAAGCAAGGTGCAGTTTGTTAACTCTGAGATGGATCTATGCCAATATCTGATACCGGATATCTTGCCTACTGATATGTAACTTTGTAAAGTACTTTCTTCCAGATACATTTATGACTAACTCCAAACATAACCACCAATACTCGAGTCATTTCCTATGCGTTTTTGCATATTATTTTTAATTATTTGAATAAATATTTTTTTATTATTCATTTATTTCAATAACTATCAGGTTATTGACTAGTCAAGTTAATAACATAATTATATCGTCTACATTTATAGCTCAACTTTTATATAATTCAATATTTTTCTTTCCAAATATCAAAACAAACATTCCACAAGGTAGGTAATTGGTAAATATTAATTATCAATAGCTGAAAGTAATTAATATTTTGTATGTAATACAGAACAAGTTATATTTAAAGTATATATTATATTATGAATTTTATTATTGAAATGTTACCTTGTTCGATGGAGTATTACCGAATTTTAATATTTACGTAAGTTTTGATTAACTAATATTAACATATATGTGAGTAGTTTTATTGCATAGTATTGTAAGACCTACATATTTTATGAAAATAAAACAATTGAATATACTTAAATATATATCATGGGGAGAGGTCCTAAATTTTATGACATCACATTCCTAAATTTGGAACTTTAATTTAATTATTTCTCAAAATATGTGACATCACACTAGGGAGGTGGAGTTCTCAAAAATATGACCAGATATGATAAGGAGGGAGGAAGGGGTCAAAAAGACATTAAATTAGTGTGACGTTATTTATGGATGGCCCCATATACGAGTATGTATATATGCATATTTTTGCTATATGCTCTGAATCAAAACTAAACACACGGTACATACAGTATATTAATATACTATATTACTAACATATTGATTTGAGCTTAATCATTAAGTAAAACCGTTTATATTTGCTAGTTTATTAAGTTGATCAATATTACTAAGAACCTTAGACCAAACTTGTAATGTACCTAATACTTATTTTTATAACTATTGCCATCAAAATATTGTTTTTAGTTATGTCATAGATAAGAGTAATAAATGTATAACTAGACCATTTTTTAAAAATTACATTAAATTAATATTTTATTGTATGCTTTAGTAGTAGTTGAATAGGTACTTAAGCATTATGTTAAAACTTAATTAGTTAATTATTTTCTTTAGAAAAACAACCGATGGGTATAGTAGAAAATTAACTTCTCCAAAACATTGTTTTAATGTAATGACCTACATGATATACCTACATTCTAATTATAAACTAAAACTATATAGATAGGACAATCTACTTCAAATATAGGTACATTCAAAGTATATTAGTCTTGATATAACAGAATATCATTCAATACATTAATTTATCCATAAAATGTTATGTTGCTATGTTGCAAGGATGTCAATAAAGTGTTAAGGTTACTAGTCTACTCTGCTTTAGATTTACTTTAATCATTTCTGTGTGTATTTAGTATTCAGGCTTATTAATTCTCATTGGAAATACCTTCTGTGTGGTATTTAAATCACGGAATTCAAATCACGGAATTCAAATATAAAGAAAACAGGGTAATGTTGGTTATATAAAATGTCATACATTAGTCATTCCTTTAAAAAGAAATATTATATTTCAATAGATTACACATAAAGTCGAAATTTGTTAGAAAACCAAGTGTGTCACTATTTTTATTTAATTTCTATATAAGAACAAGTCACATAAAGATGATTTTAAAACAAACATACAGATGAAAGCAATTTTTTCATTACCTTGGACAATTTTTTTTGTTGAATTCCTACAACTATACATTTATGACACAATAAAATTGTGTATTACTTTTGATTTCGGTCAGTCGAAGGAAGACCATTTCGCATCCATCTATCTATATAATGTCTGTAATTTTTTTGTTGTTTGTTTTCTTAATTTTCTTCACTGTTACTTTTAATACGTTAATTTATGCTTTTTCTTATAATGTGTCGGAATATGATGTGTTTGAGACGAATAAAATTATAACTTAATAGTATAAAATATAATTGTTATTTCCTGGTTGATCGTCATCAGCACAAAAACAGTACTGCGGTATGCTTAGACATGCCGCGCCTGCCTTATTTCAATTTTATTTTTATACCGTCATCATAGGTCATAAGTTATAATTGTATTTGCTGCATAAAAGTGCTTTGCCATGTCGTACCGACTTCGAGCGAAGGCTCGTAAAATGTAAAGGGTATTATGATTTAAAAGTATTTGACAATAGATTATATTTACTGTTATAAAAACTATAGACGGGCAGTCATGACAGAAAACACTTTTAATACAATACGATTAGAACATTAGAACTCAAGGAGTCATTTTCACAAAAAGAGTCCCCCTGATTTTTTGGAAACTAAATCTGATATCTTTGTCAGTTTATTAAGTTCGCATAGAAGTGACAGTTTTGGGGTAGCCAGTTGTATAGCTTTTACCATTTTATTGGAACTAGTGGTCCCGACGCAATGCTCGAAATTCGACCATAATTATAAAATAAAGATGGGGTTTAATTTACTAAAGTGCATTTAATAGAACACTGCCTTTTTTGACATTGTACACATCAGTGTACAATGTCAAAAATCGCACATATCAATGTGTCTTACATTGTCAGTATATTGTCGATATCGTAAACAATGAATGTTTTATTTTGTTTTCCCCACTCAAAGCAAATAATTTAAATATTTTCCGAAGAATCTTTACTATTATGACCCGGACAACTAGCGTGGGAGGAATACGAGTACCTCAAAGAAACCATTGCCGTATTGCCGTATGACGACCCGGATGGCGCAATGGTTAATACGCCGGACCGCTAATCCGAGGGTCCTGGGTTCGATTCCCAGCGAGATGGAAATTTGAATGATGAGTTTAAATTTCCGTTCTTGGTCTGGGTGTGTGTCCTTGTCTTGTGTGTTGTCCATGGCACCCACGACACAGGAGAAAATCCTACTGTGGGGCTATGAGTGTGAATCGTTATTTATTGTAAAACCCGAGTGTATATAATTATGTAGCATACGAACCACATGCATTTTTTTTTATAAATATTAAGTTTGTTATGATTTTAATTTCTTGCCAACTACAAATTGCTAGTGTCCAAATAAAAATTGAAAGCATAAATACTTGTTTTATTTGTTACCATAATTTTATTTATAAATGTTAAAAAAGAATATTAATCTTCTTTCATCATAAATATAAAGATATTGAGCCATAGTGATCACAATTATTGCCAATACCAATTTCAGCTCGCTTGCATCTACCAACTCTGAACTCGACGAATTTACGTAAGTAGTCTTCATTACAATAGCTATTCGTCTTTCGATAAGTCTACATATATAACTAAACTTACCATTTTGAAAGGGAATCCAACTACAACACTACTACAACTACATAGTAAGATTTTAAAACACATGTGTGAAATAAAAAAAACGGTTTCACTATATTTATTTATTTTCCATACTGAATTTTATAAAACAGTTACAAATAAAAATAAAATGGCTGTACAATTCAAAGCAAACTACTCAATCTGAACAAATTATGTATATATTTTTATACTATTGCATACATTGTACTGTAATGGTTCGGCAAGGTTTTGTTAAACATGCAAGATAAAGTATCCCTACCAGTTCTGATTTACTATAATAATTAAATACTTAATTACTGTAAAATAATGCATTCATAATTCGAGATTCTTACTAATCGTGTTTACTATGAATGCATAAGAAGTTACACAAGAAAATTTCAAACATGTACATGTTGTCCAATACTGTTATTATCTTATTAAAAGTAAATTTAACAAGCAATATTAATATTTATATTCCGTTAAAATTTATACTTGTAGTGAATCAAAATATTTGATACGAGCATTTGAAACAACTTATTTATTAAGTCTTTTATTTTTCAAATATAAAACTGGGGTCAATCATTCTCTTGTGCTGTTTATAACTTGTGTATCACTTGTATTGTTGTTTGTTGCAAAACAATATACCATCATAATTTTGTTTTATCATCAATTTATCACAAACTTATGTTATAACATGAGTTTCCCGCAGGAATGTTATGTAATGTGGCTTGTCAATAGAAACGGGAGAGGTCAATGAGCAAAGGTTGTGAATGATATCAAGAGACTATTAACAGTAGTGAATAACATAATAAGTCTTATAATATTAATAATACTTACTTATATTTTCTCTTGACCAAGGCAAAGCCCCATAAAAGAATAATTATACATAGTCAAAATAACACTATTCATTCAGTCGCAATTATGTTTATAAAATAATATCTACACTTTTTTACACAAATCCTTAATTGTGTGTACAACTTGGCACTTTTTGGATCAGAAACTGATAAATATGAACAAAGTTGTATTTACTATCCTCTTCTACAAGTTTCACATATTGAGTAGTGGGACGGTAATTGAATAGTGTCGTGTACGCTTTTTATATGATCACAGATCACAGCTTTATAATAAAATTCATTACAAGATTTATTGGGAACACAGACATTCCATGTTTTTAAATATACAAAAACACCTCAATCATCTACTAATAAATCAATTTGTGCATTATGACATTCGATTAACAGAAATTTTGCCATTACATACAGATAGATATGTATAAAAACGAACACTTGTAATATTTTTCAGATTTATTGCATCTGAATTAATACCAGACTCTCTATTTACTACCTGTTGACTACTTGTCAATAACAATGTTGCTAAATTATGACTAGGTAAACTTAACGTAAAACATTGTCTTTGCAAAAACGATAGGAATGTTGATAAAAATACTTGGAATATGCAACACTGTGGATGAAAAAAGTGAATACAAATTTCATGTAGCGTACAAATCAATTTATACGAAAATTTCATTATTAGCGATTGGTTAGTAGCGATTGGACCACAAAGTAAAACACTTAATACATTTATAAATTTTAAAATAACATCAGCATTCTTTCAGTCCTTATACCTACAAAACAACACACTTTAAATAGAACTTTCACAATTATAGTTATTTTTAAACCAGGGCTAATCAAGATAAAGCCAATTAAATCAGTATCAATAAAGTTAAATTAATCTAATTTGTAAAAATAAAATATCCCATTATTATTAGCCCATGCGTGAGGACAATAGCAACGCATTCATTCATTTATTATTTTTTTTGTATGTAGTAGGGTGCATTAGATTTTGTTCCACAAACATGAATAATTTTCCAAGTATATGTCATAGTATAAAATACTCTTTAAAGGTATTGGGGCATCTAAAAACAGAATATTCTATGTATTACATGATTCCTTAAAATGGTGAGGCTAATGGCAAATATGTATTGTGTACCCGTAAATTTCGTGTACCTGTTTATCAGTCAAAAATTTGAAATGAATTAATACAACGTCTCTTGTCATCTCGGCTTGAAAAGTATTAAAATTTATGTTATTCGAAAATGTAGCTTTTTTTTAAATACATTTATCGTTTTCCGAGCATAATAACATGTAAGTATAAAGGCAACATCATTAAAATTGTAACCGGACTTTTCGATGCTGAACTTATAGTATTGTAAATTTGTAAACAGGAAGAATAGTAAAATAGTAGATAATAAAAATGAATTCTTTTTAAAGCAAGCAGTCTTTCAAATGAAAAAGTGATGTTCAACTACGTTTCTTAAGTCTGTATAAAGTAATACTAAGTTTCCTAATATGCACTAAATTCTTCACATATTACTGCATAGTATAGTGGATTAAAATATATAATTAGAATGGATATGTTGAAATTACATAATTATGCTATAATAATTTGCAATACGACTACATAATGTATTAAGAATCAATATGGACTTTATCCTTTAAATACTTAAATTATCATATTATATACAATGAAATCTACAATGAGTAATGATATGACATTGTAAGAATAGGTACATATTTACTATATGTACCTACTTAATTGAGAAATGCGCTAAATAGCAGATAATGGTTATTAAGCGTTTGTTTATGCCTATGAATGAAAGGCACAGACCACATATCCACATTTTCTCTGCAATTTTTACTTATGTCCGTCTGTATTCTAGGTGGCCGCCATCTAAGGTGAAAATAAAGAAATACTTTTTCAGTAACTATGTGGTCTGCATAGTATAATCTAGATTTATCGATCTATAATGCATTGTTACTGTTTGACTAATGATTGGCTGATTCTTCTACCAAATCATTTTTGGTAAGCTGTTGATATTTTTAAAATGAAGACAAAACCAGACAAATGACTGTAAGTTGTTAAAGTTTAACACAAGATGTTCATTATAGTATATGTAAATCTTAAAATTCCATTCATTCCATTTGTAGACTGAGTATTTATGACAGAAAATAAATATCTATATCCTTATTTACGAAAAGATCGATTTTATTGTATCCATGGACGTAGTGTAAAGGGTTCCAAAAACAGTGAAGTATTCGAGGCCAGCGAGAATCCTGTCCTATTTCTGGCCTTATGCTAAGGCAGGGGTGCGAATTAAATATTCACTAAACTTTATCGGCGAAAAACAAAGTTTCTCCTTTTTTAAACCCTCATAATCTCAACTCCCCTCTCTCCCCTCTTATACACGCTCACGATTGTATCACAGCATTTTAATTAAACAAACAGAATAAGGCCTAATCAATGAAAAACAATTCCTTGTTTCAAGTCTTATAGTGTACAGAATATCTAGGCTAAATTTAAGTAGAATGTAGTTTTTACGCTATTACATTTTATAGATGCATTCCATAGTGTATATTTATCTACAATAGTAGTGTCATGACGATCTGTAAAAGCTAATACTGCCGCAACCTAGGCGATGTTAAGCAAAGTATATAGTGAATTCAGTATTTCTAAACCTTTCTATAATATTCGCATGTATTTCAGTAGTTTTCTACGATTATAAACTGTAAAAATCTAAGTGGGTTAGAAACATTGATTGAAAACAGTCTTATAGGCAAAGAGTACATGCAAAAAATTATCTTTAAAATTCCGCGTTATGACTAACGGATGCATGATTCAGGTCTCTTTTAGAGCAATAGCTCTAACGTTAGTGATCTTTTTAATGTTACAGCTTTTACGAACAACTTGTGAACCGGCAAGTGATATTGTTAACCGTTCATATTCATTAAAGATATTTTATATTTCTAGGCAATCAACCTCATTATCGGCGAATAATTCAAAGACACGGTCAATGGTCATATTATATTCGTCCATATCTACAGAACATATTTTTTCAACATGGATGACGTTTAATAAATACAACTTTGTAAAATACTTTGATTCGCGCTAAAGGGGCGAATCAAAGGATTATGTGCACGATTTCATGTACGGCGTTTACAAATTTATCATAGATTGACAAAGTATTAGTCTTCACGATGAACTAAATGAGGTAATGTGATCGTGGAACATTCATAGCATATGAATGGCGCCAAATAAAAGTTTTCTGGCGTATAACGCTCTAGTTATACAAAATATCTTTAAGTCTGAATTGCATAGTCTATCAAACGTGGCAAGTAGCGTGGCGTCGAAGTATCAGTAAATTTTTGTCGATTATAAAATTTTCACTTTTTACCCGACTGCCAAGGAAGGATTATTTATACTGTCCTTATGTACGATAAATAATAATAACGAATTGTATTATTTATATAATTAGACCATACAAATGAACAATGTAAGCACATTTTTCACCTTTCATTTGTTAACGCCCTCCGTGCCTTAGTTGCACTCATTCTTATACAAAAGCGCGAGCCGGCGACACCAAATTTACCTCGTTCGATAGACTATTATAGTGGAATCGAAGATGCTTAACGTGTTTGGTTACCGAAATAGTAATTGTTATAACATAACATATATTCGTTAGTCAACGAAGTGTGTGTTACTTGTTTTTTTGTTCCAGTATGTTCCAGTAAAGTTTGATGACTGCAGCGAGCGCTCCGGGGCGGCGTCAGACGGGGGAGGCGGGCGAGGCGGGCGAGGGCGGGGCGGGGCGCGGCGAGGGCGGGGC
>DWPV01004617.1:0-13407 GCA_018251915.1 Urbanus proteus proteus
GCGGCGCGCGCCGGCGCAGCACGCCCAGCGACTGCAGGTCCGCGCACGCGCGCAGCCGCGACGCGTTCAAGCGAGCGTTCCACTCGCTCGCAGACGCTATCGCGGCTAGGGCCATGTCCTGAACACAATAATACTCAATGTTATCAACAGCATGTTATGTGCACGTACACGATTCTATGTTATGGGTTCTGAATTCCATAGAATGTATTCAGAACCCTTACAATATAATGGTAACATGAATATTCTTATTTTGACGCGTGCGGAGTTTTTTTACACGTCAGTGCCAGTGCGCACGGTGCGGCGTCGAAGCAGTGCCGCTTCGGCGATTTATATACGAATATTAATGGTATGTCACACAACCCGCGAGACAAGGCGGGGGGCCATATCATCCCTGTATTCACCAATAGAACAAATTATTACGGTGCCGCACCGCGTCATATGCATCGACACTAACTTTAACATTTTATAGCCACCATAACTATTATTTTTTTGGTGTAAGCTACATAAAATACTTAATACTATCAAGATGCAAGAAACATACCTTAAAAAAATAGTAATGTAAATGTTACATATTTATAGCTTAAAGTGTTGTGTCAAATTAAAAGCATGTTACACTCACCTGTCTAGTCTTCTCTGGGTCGACTTTTGGTGGTTCAGGTTTCATTTCAATGGGTTTCTGCTCCACCTTGACATCAGACTTATCCGGTTTCTCTTCTTTGATCTCTTCATGCGGTTCTTCAACTGGTTCAGTGAGTTGCCTCTGCCGCTGATGAGATCTATAATCCTCGTACTTGTGTGGGTAGTCCGAAAGCATTATGTCTAACACTTCGCTTGCGTCTACTGCTGTAATTCCTGTAACAGAATGGCGATATTAAAATTTTCCAAAAACGACTAATCGGTAGAGTAGATTTTATTACATTGTTAGTTAGTTAGTTATTATATTTTGCCTTAACAATTGCATTAATAACTGTAGACTTTATTTATATTTATATGTATTAATAAAGGTAATAATATTATAATAGAATCATAAAATTAATTAAACATAAATATAACATTCAAATGTGTTTTAGATATAACTTTAATAATTGACCTCAAATATAACTCTGATTTATGCAAATCTTTGGTATAATTAAGCAAATATTAAAATTAAATAAGAGGAGTAAAATTGATATTAACAAATGACATTTTTTGACAATTATATTTCTGATCCTGTAGCATACTTGAAATAGGATTAAATATAATGAATATTGACAATATTTAATGAAACTATATTATGGTTTTATTGTTGCCCTGTTTGCACAACTGATGTAATATTATTGAGTTGTAAATTAAGTGATGAACAAAGTTTGGATACTTAAGACACAAAATATACCAAGAATCAAAATTTTCGTGTAATGTCACTAAATAATGCATTTTTGTAACAGTTCCTATTATAACATTACAGATGCATTATTTGCCATGGATTCACTTGTGAATAGCCCATAACATGCTAATGCTATTAACAGTAAACGTGAGTAACATGATAATTCGGTTGACAAAAATAGTCAGCCTAATTTTTTTTTTAAATATTTGAGTTAATTTATTATCCAGGATCAATTCCAAAATAACAATTAATAATTATGTTATTCCACTGCTCTAAACAACACATCATAGTGTACTTTACATTACAAGTTGTAAGCGTCTTCCCAAAAAATGAAGTAATACTAACCAAGGTCACAAAGGGCTTCCGTGACCAAGCCTTTGCTGAGCACGTAGTCCCGTTCCTCTCCAACAATTGTTCGTCGTTTCAGCTCCGGGTATCTCCGCTTAAAACTCTTCACGCTGAGGAACATTGCTACTTGCTCTTGTATCATCATTACCTGTATCAACAACATGTATTAGTATAGGAATTACTAAAACAAATAATATATTTAGAGAATAATGTTATATATGACGAAAATTCGTAAAAAGCAATTTTAAGTATTTGAAGATAATCAGTTAATATGCAGATATATTATTATATTAATACTATAAGATTTTTTATACTTCTATCTATAAATTAGTTACTGACATAAATTCAGAATGCCATTTGCTTAATATATGTTGTAAGTAAAGTATTGTAACTCAAAAAAGTACATAATCAAATAAATATAGTTAATAAAAAATTAAACATTAGTCTGGGATTTTCTTTTTTTGGGTAATCAATCGAATTAAATTTTAGTTATAACTATGTAATAGAAACTGGTAGAAACCGAATTTTTATTAACATTTCATACACACACACACTGCAACAACAACTGCTAAAGATGCCATTTCAAAATGTATATGTGAATTTATGTTCATCCATCTAAACGAAGTTTTGGATAATTGTAGTAATTACTATTAATGTTTTAGTGACAGAAATAACTATAAAGTAATAATAGTATACCTGATGTTCCACATCTGCCCTCTCGGGTGGTGGCCATGTGTACTCTTTAACATCAGCAGCTGTCCATACTTTATTACTGCAACAATAAAATAATATTAATACCAGCTCAACATTGTCTAATTTTACACATTATTTTAAAACACTCACCTATCGAACAAATCAGCAAACTTTGATTTCTTCATTTTATTACTTTCATTTGTAGAACTCTTTACAGAGCTTTGAGAGTCTTCGTCCAAGAGATGAGATGGCCTGGAAAATTGACATTTTTATTAGTAAAAATTTCCAATATTTACATCAGATATTTATTTACATGTATCAGTAACTTATTTACTTTGCGGGTGTAGCATTGTCATCCATCATACATGTTTCCTCTTCAAACAACTGTACTGTTGTAGTTGCCGGGCCACAGACGCGACCATAAATTCCCATCGTTTCCTGAAATATAAGTATAAGCTTTGAAGTATAATACAATTAGAACATTTATTGATTAACAATTATTATTATTATGAAGCATATTGTAAAAAGTTGTTAAACAAAACAAAGTTGAATAGAAATAATTTATGTCTTGTAACATTAGACAAAACATACACAGTTAAGTCAACATAACTATTAAACAAATATCGTACCTTCATATACATAGCTCCCCTACCGCCGCCCCGGCCACGGCCACGCCCCCCGCGTGGCGTCTTAACCGGCGTTCGACCACGCCCTCCGCGGCTACCACGTCCACCACGGCTGCCGCGTCCTCTCGACTCGCCCACCATTTCAGGCGACTTCATCAAGGAACCCTCTAAATTAGGTAGCGTGTTCTCCAGAACAACCTTCAGCTCTGCATTCTCGCCGAAGAATTTCAATTCATTCGTCGACGAGGTTCGTCTCCGGCTCGTGAGCGGAGTGGAGCACATGGACGGCATCTTGTCGAGAGCTTCCGTCATTCGGGGCAGCTTTATCCTGGAACTCGTGGGATCGATCTCCTCTTCGGTCTTTTGCTGCTCAAGGAAGATGCTGTTGGCGGTTTCGACAGGTTCAGGCGTCGGCGTTGGTGTCGCGTCCAGTCGCTTAGCGCCCCGTCCGCGCCCTCTGCCGCCTCCTCTTGGCTTAACTAGAACTACTGGTCGATCCCTGAAAATATATATTAAGACATTTAATTAATCAACCATCATCTATCAAGACATTTATAAATATACACTATGATAATTCAAAGATTCAATATAAATTACCTGGAAAGTCGAAGCGATCTTTGTGGCCGCTCCTCGAGTGCTGGAACTGGCAAAGTAATAACTGGCTTTGCACCCTCGGAGACTGGTAGTTTTCGAGGTCGACCTCGCTTCTTAGGTTGTGGAGTCATATCCACAGGTTTAGGAATGTCTATACAGTCGCTAATCGCGTTAGATGTCGTGATCTTAGAATTATCGACTTCTAATGGATCCTGTGACATTTCATCAGGAGTCATATTATAATCGCGAGATTCGGAATTATCATGAAAGATCATCTCGTGTAATCCAGGTTGAGATTTTTCTGAGGGTAATGTTACACTGACAACATCTGAACTACCTGTTGATGTACTAGATTCTAATTCGGGGGCCAAGCAGTTATCCTTCTGTGTACAATGGATATCATTAAACGGTAATGACTGCATTTGTTTTGCTTGTAAATTTGATAGAATATTATGTAATTTAGAGTTTCCATTCTTTGAGCAGTTCTCATTATTGAGTAGTGAATGGTTTGCAGTCTTTATTCCCTGTTTATTGTCCAATTGTTTAGTTGGGGATAATTGAGGACTTTTTGATATAATAGGCGTTATGGTAAGAGCCTTATTTGATAATAATTGTCCAAGCTTTAATCTTTTTGTTTCTAACACTGATAGTTCAGGCTCCTTACTTTGTGGTTGATTAACTTCAGTTGTAGACATTCTCTTACCAGCATTTCGCCTTAAAATTGGTGCTTTCTCTGCACTTTGTACTATCCTCGAACTGCGCAATCTCTTACCCATAGGCGTAGTGCTTGCATCTGCATGTGTTTTTCTTCTGCTATTTAAAATACCCCTATTTTGATGAATAACATCATTAACATAATTTTGAGTATTTTCGGATGCTGGTGATTCCGGTCTTTTTACTTCTTCAGTAATAATTTTAGCTGCAGGGCCGTGATCAGTCTTATTAATTTTCAATATTATTCTGGGGGAATCTTGATCGGAGTTTTGATTAATTACCTTATCATGAGAAACATTTATTTCTAATGGTTTTGTAACACTTTCATTCACCTCTTTACAAAGCTCCTGTATTGATCGAACTTTTAATACAGGAGAAGCTCTTGTATCATTAGATTTTTCGATTGCTTTAGTTGGTTTATCATGTGGTAACACATTGCTTAATTTATCACTTATAATCTCCTTCTTCATTGAAAGATCTTTTGACAATGTTGAGGCATGTTCTTGTCTTGATTGTGGAGGGGATGAACAGTTGCTTACTTTTGATTTGCTATCATCAAGAACAGTTTCCGGATCTTTTCGAACTTCTAGTAGCTTCTTAAGCAAAGTACAATTTTGCCTAGAATGTGATTGAAGCTTACTCTGTAAAGGTGTAATTTCAGATTCTATCAAAGATTTTTTCAGATTTTGATTCACATATTCTGGAATTTGTTTTAACCCATCTACATTTGAAGAATCTGTCTTTGCATTTGATTGTGCAGAATCTATTGGCAATTCATTTTTTGGCATACCTGATGCAATTTTATCTTGATTTTTATGTTCCATCAAGTTAACTTTGCTACCTTCTGGTACTTTTGTATCAATTGAGTCTTGTATACAATTACCTTCAGGCTTAATATCAGTATGTTGTACATGCTCAGGTGTACATTTTTCCGTCATGTCATCTGATATCTTCTTGCTTGCACTACTGCTGAGGCAATTAACATGTTGTTCAACTTTATTTGAAGAAATCTCTTTAATATTCTCCAGATCAGGGGGTTTTACAACGGGTTTGATGTTAAGTTTTGATACAGTTGGTATATTTTCATTAATGTTATTGTAGTGTCCCGTGTTATCATTCTTCTCAATACTGTACACATTTTCATTTGTGTTTGAGTCAGCCTTAGCTTTCATGTTTATTTTCATAACCAATGGTGGATTTTTAACTGACATGTCGTCAGTTTCCTCATTAGCCTTAGACTTAATATCGTCTGGTTTCAAAACAGGTTTAATATTTAATTTTGTTACTTGAGGCACACAGCCATATTTGGTTTCAGATTTTAAATTATCCTTTTTTGGAGAAGATGGAGATTTTCTACCCTCATCTGGTTTCAGCAATGGTTTAATATTTAATTTCGTCACAACAGGAATATGCTCTTCATTCAACGAACTACTTGGTTTCGGTTCGTCTATATCATTTGGCTTACAAATTGGTTTGATATTTAATTTTGTTACTACTGGTATTTGATCAGTATTATCATCACTAGAATTTCCAGTTTCCGAAGACTGGTTTTCACAATCTTTATGTACATCTTCATCTATAGGCTTAACAATAGGCTTAATATTAAGTTTAGTTACAACAGGTATACTATGTTCAGCAGTTTTCAAATCATCACAGTCTTTTTCTTCTTCAGAAGTGTTTGTATCGGGGTTTTTTATTGGTTTAATATTTAATTTTGTTATTTTAGGTACATCTTCTGTACTAGAATCTACTTCACTATCCTTAGGTTTAACAATAGGTTTAATATTTAATTTTGGAACTACAGGAACTTTAGCATCCAAACTGTCAGAAGTTTCACCACTTTCAGTGGGCTTTACAATAGGTTTTATATTTAATTTTGTCACTACAGGGATATTATCATGATCATCATTTGACTTTTTAGGAGTTTTTGGAAGTGCCTCATTATCAGTTTTAGTTACAGGTTTTATTGTAATCTTAGGCACATGCGAGCTTTCTTTAACATCTGTGTTGGAAGATGAATATGAATCTGTAGAAATCTTCAACTTGGGGATTTGATGAACATCAGACTCATCTGAAATATTCTCCTTTTGTGCAGCGTCTGGAGGTTTTATCGGTTTTATAGTTAACTTTGGACTAAGGGGTTGATTTTCAGATTTTCCAACATTCTTAATAGTAAGCTTCGGAACCTTTTCGGATTGTCGTTCATCTGTTTGACTTATAACCACTTTAAGTTTTGATGGACTTTCTGTTCTTCTATTCTGTTCTTCATTTTCACTATTTTGAATTCCCTTTATTGTCAGTTTTGGAATATTTTTCTCCGTGTAAAATTTTCCTTCAGTTTCAGTACCAGGTTTGCCCATTTTGATTGTAACTTTTGGGACTACATCAGGCGGTCCTTGATCTGATGCCGATGCTTGGTCTGAGGTGCTTGTAGTTTCATCATTTTCTGAACATTCTGATTCAGATATCTCACTACTGCTAGATTTCCTATGGAAATCGGTGATTTTCTCTGGCCTTTTGGGGATAGGTTTTATGTTTATTTTAGTTACACTTGGTATTTGTTCATTTGCTTCAACTAGATTTTCTTGATTTTGTGGTGGTGGAGGTCTTATTGGTTTAATTGTAAGTTTAGGCACTGGCGCTTTTAGTTCTTCTGCTAATTTATTTCCCAGTTTTATAGTTAACTTAGGAACCTGTTTTGTACATTCAGGTTCAGTCTCCGGAATAGTACTACTAGTACTATTGTCGTTGGTCTGTACTTCTGTCTCCTTTTCAGGTGAATCCGTAGAACTGGGTGCAGATAGATTTAGTTTAATTGGTGGTACTATTTTGGTTTCCTTTTTTGTTTCCTCTGAAGATTCAGAAGTATTATCTGTAGAACTCTGAACAGATAGATTAAGTTTAATTGGGGGTACTATTTTGGCTTCCTTTTTTGTATCCTCTGAAGGTTCAGATGTATTGTCCGTAGAACTCTGTACAGATATATTTAGTTTTATTGGGGGTACTATTTTGGTTTCCTTGTGTATATCCTCTGAAGATTCAGATGTTTTATCTGTAGAACTCGGAACAGATAAGTTCAGTTTAATTGGTGGTACTATTTTGATTTCCTTGTCTGTATTCTCTGAAGATTCAGATGTATTAGGCACACTCTCCTGTAGGGGTTCGTCATTTTTATGACATGTTTCTTTTGTTGTTATGCTGTCAGGTGCTTTACTGTCAGACTCTAAAGATTGGGGGGCAATTTCACAATCAGGTGTAATGGGTATGGTATCAGTCACTGGATCACTTTTAGCAGGTTCTATATCTGCTTTTGAAGTACTAATGCAACTCGTTGACGCAGTACAAGATTCGGTAGAGAGACTTTCAGTTGATGTTGACTGACACTGTTCACTTTCTCTTGGCAGAGACTCCGGAGCACTTAAATTTTCTGTAGTTATACTATGGCTTACTTGCGGAGTAATTTTTTGTCTAATTAGCTTAATTTTTTTAGGAGGACACATTGATGTTTCTGCTTGGCAGATACTAACTTCACTTACATTTCTAATCTCTTCTGGCTTTACATTACCATGTACAAGGGGCACAGCATCCGACGAACTAGACACATCCTTGACAACACACTCACTAATTTGTTCTGATGTGTTAAGATTAATACTTTGTGAATCTACCGTCGAGGACACAGTAGAGTCAGGCCTACGATCACTAGGGGCTGGTCGCACGAGACGTCTTCTGAGAGGCGACCGTGTCACAGTTTCATTAACTTGCACTCTTCCTTCACAAACACTATTGTCACTAGACGTTGATTCCGCACTTTCAACAGTCACATTGTCCCGAATATCACTCGATGTCACACATTTTATTGTCCGTTCACTTGACGCACTATTGTTAGAGTCTAATATAGGTTCAATTGATTGAGGTTCACTGCTGGATGGAATATTTGGGGGTGGACTGCTGGGTGGCACCTCTGAACAGGATGCAACAGGCTCCTTTACATCCGTGGATTCAGCCGGCTCATCACAGTCAGCCTTAGGGGTGCTTGACAGCGGTATATTAACACACTCGGTACTCGCCTCTGCTGTGGCCTCATTCTGCGACGTACTTTCCGCCTGCACATCGGCGCACTCAGAACTTATCACATTTTCACTTTTGGCACTAACGACAGCAGTGGTGTTTGGTGACGATGGAGCATTTTCGGGTAACACATTTTTTACTTCCTCTTTTGCACTTTCCGACGGTTCACTACTCTCAATTGTGTCACCACCATCATCAGTATCCAAGACGAGGGGAAGGCGTTTCGGTGCTCCGGGACCATCTACGATCTCATCTATCATGTCCAAGATCGCTTCGGTGCTTGTGTTGACGTCGTGCGTCGACGGTGAAGGCACACTGTCGCCGTCGAAGTTGTCCTCCGACATCGCGAGGTTCTCGCCCGCCGTTTTCGATTCGGAAGATTCTTGCTGCGAACTACTAGTTGCATTGACGTCCTCAATACCTCCGATGTCCTTTTCCCGCGCCGATGTACGGCGGGAGGCGATCGTCGCAGCGCCCGCATCATCCTCTGAACTCTCCATTATCTACTGTTTCGCGACGCTGTCATATCTGAAATATAAAACGTCCGCTGGGTGATATTTACGTTACGAATGGGTAACCTGACGACGTGAGAGCTTGACGAACCACAGGCACCATTCTAATTCACCATAACGCTACAGAAATATGTTCACTGGGTCCATGGTGTTGATTATTGTACCTACACATGTACTTTATTCTCATATTAACGACGTTTACGTGTCGTCCGAATACGCGCGGGGTCTTGAAAACTATCCATTCAACAGCGTAAACCGGCAAACAAAAAGCTTGTATACGCCATTTTTAAAACCAAAGACATGGCAGGTTTGGCTGTATGAGCCAATAAAAAATATTTTATACGGACAATTCGGCCATTGTCGTGTTGGTAAACTGCAAGAAGCCCATAGATCGCTCCACTTGAGCTTTTAGCTTGTAAAAGAGTAATAAATATGCCTTTCGACATGTGGTAAAACGAGTAGGATAATAGCTCCAAACGTAAGCGAGATTTTTTCATATGGCAATAATAGGAAAACAAAAAGCAAATAAACGATCAGCTTACGAATAATCTAGGTTAAATTGTTTCCAAAATGTTTTCAAAAGACTGTTAAAAAGTGTCAAAAGTTAAGAAAAACACTATTTCTTTATTTCTTTTAACATAAATGCAATAAGAGGTTATTAGTTTTTTTTAATGCAACCATTTTTTAACAAACGAGGTTATTATTCTATATAAGATATAATAAATTATTATATATAAGATATAGTAAAGTAAAGATATAATTAAATTAATATTTAGAAAACTTTAATGATTTAGCCACAATGATAGAAATAGCAACTATCATCGATAATATTGCATGCATATTACTAAATATCTTTGTATAAATTTAAAAATTAAAACTTATTTATTGTTTTTGGTACGTAAAATGTTTGGCGGGAAAAATTACCAGGTTGAATTTTAATTTGTTGTGGAAAATAAAATCAATACAATTATTACGACACTATAATACAAAATATAAAATCAAACAACATCATATGTAATTCATTCATCTTAATTAATTGTTAAGAAAATAATAATTATGTCATGACTTTAATTTAATTTTTCGTAATAGTAAAAATTAACAAACAGTGAATTAAGCGTTGGAAAAATTATGTATTATTACAAGAATAAATGGAAAAAATAAGAATGATACTTATTTCAATTTTGTATTTTTGAATAGTGATATAGATTTCTGGACGATTGCCCATGTTAACTAATTTGTTGACAATGACAATATAAACAATTCTTGAATTTTTGTCATTATGTCAACAAACCTCAACGATAGTAATCAAAATCCTATATAGACTGTAAAAATAACCTAAAAAATAGGCGAACTAGAGTGTTTCATTTATAAATTTCATATGCGAACACCAAAAATCAGGACAAAATGACAACAATTCGTCCCTTTACTTGCGAAGACATGTTGACTTTCAATAATGTGTAAGAAATTCTTAAAAAACAATTACTTGATTGTTTTATTTACATATGCTTTAGTAATATAAATTTTAATATTCTGTTACAGCAACTTGGACCCGCTTACGGAAACATATGGCTTGTCATTTTATACGCAATATTTAGCTCATTGGCCAGAATACTTTCAAGTTGCGGAATCACCAAGTGGCGAAATTATGGGATACAGTAATATTTTTTTTAATCGAGATTTCATTTGAACACTCTTTAGAAAGTTTTAGTTTAACATATTGTTGTTAGCAATTTTCGTTGTAATTATAGTGCCAAATATTCAGCAGCAAAGTTGGCTTTCGAAATGGTTGTCGCTATAATACTAAGTAGAGGAACCAATAGTAGAATTAATGTTGGTGGTGCAGTTTTGATGCTTATTTTAAACTTATTTACAGTAATGGGCAAAGCCGAGGGTCATGGTGAGAATTGGCACGGGCATGTTACTGCGTTGACAGTGAGTCCTGACTACAGACGGCTGGGTCTTGCAGCTACTTTGATGAATATTCTTGAAGATGTATCTGAAAAGTAAGGTTTTTATTGTAATAGCAATTAAAAAATAATCTCTTGATGTTATCATGCTTCTTTACTGTAGCTTCCCTACTTCTAAATAATTTTTAAGACAATAATTGTCAGTTTTCATCTTTCAGTTTAACTAATATATACATATAGATAAAATATACATATAGAGATAACATATACATTTTTTTTTAATAACATGTGGGTAGCAAACGAGCTTGCAGTCCACTTGATGGTAAGTGGCCACTGTTGCCCATTGACATTTGTAATCAACCAGATATGATCACGGTCATACCTGGGGTTGACCACAGATGCATTGCTACGCTTGCCTTGAACGCCTTGGATAAGTCTGTCTCCTTGACCACACCTTTTAAGCCAGAACATAGCAGTGCTTAATACTGAAATTATAAGGCAGAAATAGGTATGGCCGTGGTGCCATTGGAGTGCATGGAGTTCTACCACCTTCAAAATACATATAAATATAGAGATAACATATACATATAGAGATGAACGATATCGGTTTTCATCAGTTAGTTAAACTAACGCGTAAAAACTGATATTGTATTTGTAGTATATTCAACCATAATCATTATGAATCATAATTATTATCATCACACATAATGTAACTCTCATTTGTTTTAGAAAGAAAGCATACTTTGTGGACTTATTTGTTCGAGTGAGTAATAAAGTAGCAATTAACATGTACAAGAATCTAGGGTACATTGTGTACCGGACTGTACTGGAGTACTATTCTGGAGATCCTGATGAAGATGCTTATGGTAATAATAACTTGTTTCTGATTTTAATTATTGTTTATATTAGCATTGTCATGAACATTCACATTCTCATTCATTCTCATCGCAAAAAAACGATGCGAATGTTTTGCTAATATATTAAACAAACAGAGATAAACTTTTCACTGCTCTCTTTAGTCTAACGAACATTAACTATTAACAAAATCAAAATATAGTCAAAATAATAAATATTATTAAGTTTTCCTTATATGGAAAAGATCAATTTCTAAGGAGATTGTATTTTTTATAAAAAAAGCCAAAATATTATTTTCAACTAGAAAACACAACTGACTTCAAAGAAAAGAAATAATTTGAATAAATGGAAATAAGTAAAAGTTATTTAGGTTTATAGTTAGCCTTCAACATTTTGCTGAATTATGGCATAAACTTTGCCAATATGATTGTTTCTTTTCTTTTTTTAATTATTTTTTAATTTCACATTTTTGTGTGATGATATATAAATTGGACCTAAATGCCCGGGCGCAGCCAAGCCCTGCTAACTTACTTTTTATGTTTTCTTAAATATTCTATTAGCAATCATAAAATAAATCCGTAAGCACTAGTTAGCCAACTATAAGATTTTAGGCTGAAAGCAAATTGATCGTTATTTTTTTATCATATTATGTAATATATGATACTCAATGTAATCAGTTTCATTGAATTGAATAAAAGAATCATCTCAAGTTATTAAAAAAAAAACAGAGATGGTGATGATGAGTTCCACCTCATAACTAGAAGATCCGACCATTGAACCATGATCATGTATAGGAACGAAAGTTCCGTGATAAAATATCTAACTAATAAAAGAAAGAAAATTGAAATCAGGTCCAAAAACTCCAGAGTTATTCAAGATCATAAGAATTCGTGTTTACATTTTCCGGGAAAATTTTACAATTTCTATGAAATGATACCCCCTGTGAATTAGCTGCATGATTAAATAATGAATGTTGTTGTTTTGTTGTTGCCGATTGGTCGTGGCATCTCAAAAACTCGGTTGAATATGATATATAGATATTACAATATTTGCATATGGCAATAGTTGCATTTGGTTGATTGTTTATATAGATATTACAATATTTGCATAGAGACATATATTAGCATTCGCGAATGTCAAAAATACAACATTCAAAAAATAGAAGAATTATTGTATTGTTAACTGTAATTGATTTAAAATTTGTTTGAGGCTTTTTGAGGTCCACAGCTAGACTTGGGGCCCTCCCTAATAATAACATAATTATTATTTCAAGATTTTCAAGTACCATAGACTAAGGAGGGTTTTAGCCACAATTAATCAGACTTAATGTATATTGGAATACAATGTAAAGTAGTGTTGATTTTTTTGTTCCAGATATGAGAAAAGCTTGTTCGAGAGATATAAATAAAAAATCAGTTGTTCCATTGACTCATCCAGTTAGACCTGAAGATGTTGACTAAACACCTAAAATTGACCAATTGAAATACAATTTGTATGTGCTATTTATCCAAATTATTATACAAGGGAATGTCCGTTTATTTGTTTGTAATGTCTTCACGCCTTAACTTCTCAACCGATCCTTATGAAATTTTGCACACACATAGAATGGGGTGAAATGGGGTTCAGAAAAGGTCATAGAGCACATTTCATCCCGAAAAAACTACTTCTATGTACTACTGCTGAGGGATAGAAAAGTAACTTTTATATCTACAACTTACTTTGATACC
>DWPV01004618.1:0-13407 GCA_018251915.1 Urbanus proteus proteus
TATGTGTGCAAAATTTCATAATGATCGGCTGAGTAGTTAAAGCGTGAAGGCGCTACAAACAAACAAATAAACGGAGATTGCCATTTATAATAATTAGGATACTAGTGTTTGGCCAACACACACAGACGTGGGGCGCTATTTACAGACATTGGTAAAACAAAAAATAAAGGTTCAGCGTCCGCTTTTCTCTACATTTTATGCTGACTCTACTAACAGCTGACTACCGCGGGGCGTATGTACTATCGACTCTACTTATAAATAAGTAATCTGATTTCTATTCACATCTTTCTGTTTGGTTGTAAGATTTCATATGTGGTGTGTGCCCGTAGCGATTTAATTACTAGTTAAATAAAATTATGTGAAAACACTATAAAAAATTAAAAATATAATTCCGTTAAATATCACGGATCTGAGTTACGTAGTTTATTTAACCTTTAAAAAATTAACAACAAAGAAATTAGTAAACATTTTTTTTATATATCTGTATGAAATAATATTGAAAACTCCTTTAATTTTTACACAAAGTTAGAATACAATAACTTTTAAGCATAGCTTTTATATTAAGAGTAGAGCCTTAAATATTCTTAAACGCTTACATATAGGTAAGTAAAAATTTATAACCTTAAACCTTACACGATATTTTATTTTGATCATACCATAAACACCAATCGTAATTCAGAATAGGAAACTGATTGATCTATGCAACCCCTATGACGGACCACCCGGTTATATAATTCAAAATGATAGTTTGTCCTCACCGTCCCCCTCGTGAGTCACGTGTTGTGGATACCAGGGGAAGGCATTCGTACTCCGCTGTCACTGACGTAGTAACCAAATTGACTCCCACTAGACATACACGTGATATTCGTATTATCATCTGTTGAAATAATATTGATTGCACTTTAAATATATTGTATAAAAAATTAGAGTTATAGTATAAGTTTATATATCGTAGTATTACAAAATATAGACTCTATGAAACATGATTAGTTTTGCGGTTCTTAATGTACAACATACAACAAGGTACAAATAGCACGTTGATGGAAAATTTCATATGTTAACTACTATAAAAATATGGCAGTTGGAATTTTTTATCGTTTTAGTATTACGCAATCTTAAAACATTTTTTTAAATGTTTTTGCACCGAATGACTTCGTTAAATAAGCATAAATACCTATGTATATTATGAATTAAAACACGCAATTCACAAACACATTTTTTTATACCATCACTTATATAAATTACTAGTTTTTGCCCGCGGCTTCGCTCGCGTTAAATATAGATTTGTACACTTCTGGTGAAGTTCTAATGCAATTCGATCTTATCAAGTGGGTATAGGTGTAAAAGTATGTAGGTTGTAGGTATAAAAGTTACTTTTTTATCCCTCGGTAGTAGTAACGTTTTTTCGGGATGAAAGGTACTCTATGTCCTTTTCTGACAAACAAACAAATAAACGGACTTTCGCATTTATAATAATTAGGATAATTTGGTGTCTATGCAGTAGTTACGTCTACGAACACCGCCAACAACGACATTCATTCACATTCAACGGCCGCGTCCATTCAGATCTTTATTGTTTGTTTTTGCGACCCGCTTTATGAGGTCGCAGGATGGAAACACTGCCTTAATTACGCTACGATATATAAATGCATAGCCTATAGCCCTGCGGATTGCGTAGATCTTAACCGATCTACAAAGTTAAGCAACGTCGGGCGCGGTCCGTAGATGGATGGGTGACCGCTGGTGGCAAAAATGTCATGCGCGTTTCCGTGATTCGGAGGGCACGTTAAGCTATTGGTCCCAGTTTATAAACCTTGGATAGCAGTTGTTAAACCTTGTCGGAGGCCTTATTGGTTTGGAAACATTCGACACGTGTTAACCACTAACCCGTATCGCTTCCACCAACACGCATTGGAGCAACGTGGTGGAGTACGCTCCAAGCCTCTCCCAAACAGACATAGTTTGGCGGAGGTAATCTTTTAAACGGTTGGACCGATTTTGACCGCACTTTCACTGAAGGTCTAAAGCGTAACTTAGGCTACCTACTTTAATTTTTTAAAGCATTAGCGCGCGCTCCACGCGCATGCGGCCACCATCGCGAAAGAGCTGAGTATCACTTATGTTTAAATATGTACGCCTTTTTACTATTTAAAGCGGGTGAAACCGCGGGGACCAGCTAGTAAGAAATAAACTTTATCGGAGAACAAAAGCATCGAGAGAAAAACCTATAGATACGCCTATAAAAAGTTTTCTAATGTTGCAATTCGCTCTCGGCTATGGCTTGTTGTGGACTATGACCTAAATCCATCTCAGTCTGATAGAAGGCACATGTCCGACAGTTGGTAATGTGCTACCGACGACTTTTATTCCATACTTTGACAACCCTCGGAGCGGCAGCGGCGGAGCAGTACCGGGTTCGATTTTTATTTTTGGATAGACTTATATTCCTGCTCTAGATTCGTCTGTGTGTGTGTCCATTGCATGGCCCCCACAATATGTTTGTATTTAAGTTTTTATGTAAGACTAGCTGATCCCCGCGGTTTCACCCGCGTTTAAAAAAGAAAAGTAAAAAGGAATACATATTGCAACATAAAAATTCAGTATCCTATGTTACGCCTTAGACCTCCAGCTGTCTTTCAGTGAAAGTCCCGTCAAAATCGGTCCAGTCGTCTAAAAGATTACCTCAGGCAAACAGACAGACAGACAAACAAAAAAAAATTGCATTTTTGTTATAGGTATCTTGTATACTTTCATAAGCATTCATAAACAGACCCTTCAATTTTATTCATTTGTATAGATACCTATAGAATTACACTCTGCGCGCAAGAAGATGCGTACAATGACTAAGAGCTAATAATATAAATCAAATATTACTCAAACGAAATTACAGGCAATCTCAATGGGCGACAGCGACCACTTAACACAACTGTAGTCCGTTAGCTCCTTCCACAAAGTTACTTAATACAAGCGTTGGGTAGCGTCAAAAGTTTCTGTCTCAATTGCCTTAGCAAGCAAAGTTTGCGGAGGCCAATATGCAAATGTGAACTTTCCCTCTCTCGTAGGAGACAGGAGGAACTGCACTTGGCCGATTTACGACCCTCCAGAGTTTTGAATTGAAATTCACGAGCGTTTTCAGATGGTACGCGGGTTTTATTTGTACTTATTACTGCTTAAATATCGTATTGAAATATTAAAGGTCTTGTTACCAGTCAGTAGGTAGGTAGGTATACCTACTATTTAATAGTTGATTTGTTTAGGCTTTGAAATATGAAATGTAATTGTTTTGAATTTGATGAAATATGATGAATGTCACCAGTCTATGTCTTGTCACCAGTGAGTAGGTGAGTAGTGAATATTATTTAATAGTTGCGTTCGTTTCGGCTTTCAAATTAGACCTATGCCTTATTTTCTTTCGTGTTTGTGTCAGTTGTACTTTTTAGTACCTACTTTACAAAGTTAGATTTTTATAAGAAAAAAATTATACGATTCCCTACAATAAAAACAGTTGTTTTTTTCCGACTGCGTCAGAGGGAGGGTGACGTTTAAATTAAGTATACAATTATAGATACCTACTTGCGACGAGCACCCTTGTAATAGGTAGGTATTTTGCCTCGAAAAATGGCTTACTAATTTTGATAAAGTTTTTGTGTTATACTTATGCGATCAGCTGAGTAGGTAAGGTAGCGCTGTTGCCAAGATAAATATTTTTATTATTCGGTTTTTATTTTTATATTATTTTTGTCAGACAAAAAACGTACGATCCTAAATTAAAACCAACAACATAACAATTATCCCAAATTATAACCACAACTATATTAATATATTACTTACTTTATTGCTCATACGAGTCCATAGTCTAAGCGCGCAATTTGTGCACTTTTTCATTTTGGATCATTTTTAATTAGATTAGTACCTTCCTACTTGATAAATCAATCGTAAGTAGGTATATCATACGTAAGTAGGTATATTATAGGTAGGTAGGGATATTATACAAGGTTTCCTTGTTAGTTTTCAAAAATCGTCAAAGAAAGGGACGTCGAAATTTATACCCTTCTCAATCAGAGAGCTAATCTTTGTCCTGCAGTGGAATAGTAGGTAAATACTCGCGATGATAGATATATTTGCAAGCTACTTGTCATTTATTATTAAACAGAAAAGTTACTTTGACCTTTTCAGTGTTTACCTACTCAAAAGTTTTAATGAATGTATTTAAAGAATAGTAGAGGCCACCTAAACAAACATTAGATAGGATTGGATAGCGTTTTTATGTCATGAATTATTGTTAAATAGGTACATAATTGATTGTAAAAGAAGTCGGTTAATAAGCACATAGCTTCAGTAATACATAAACTTGTAAATATTTACTCTATTAATTACCTATTAAATCGGTAAGCATGACTAAGCGGCGATAATCCGCGACTTCATGAAGATTAATCCATAGGACCTTGTCCTTCGATCTCGCTGAAAACTTACGACCTTACTCTGACGCGACTTAACATAATGTACTGAGAGTGTACGTAAAATAATGCTTGTACTCGTAGAGAACATGAACATGTGAACTCGTTAGCGTCGTCGCTGTAAGACGTGAAGATTGCATCTGTAATTTGGTTGCTAAAGGGCCCGATGTCAGAGATAATGCCGGCCGCATCGCTCCAGTAATTAACGTGATTGCTCGACTCGAATGTACCGGTACAATGTCCCCGTCCTAGCTAAGATTCGACGTGGAATAGGCTAGCTAAAGCGAGGCTGGGGTATCAAAGCAATCTGAGTGGGTGGCGGTCCGAGGCGCAATTTGGGTCTGCTCCTTGCGCATATTGCATGCACGTACCAATGAAGTTTGCTTTGTAGGCGGTAATCTGCGGGGGTGTATCGGCGAGGGTGGTGGGTGGCGGGTTATGTACACACGAGCCCGAGGCGTCGAGGTAGGCAAATGGCCGGCGACGGGCGCGTAGGCCGAGATCTCGAGCGATATCGATCCGCGGCCGGCCTTCGCCCGCGGCCGGCCGTCGCCACGGACACGGCTCGCGGCGCCACCCTCCCGCCGTGACAAAAACACTCCTTTGTTTGATGACGCGACGACGCGGTCCCCCGCGGTCGACGAGACCGGCCCCGCTTCAAACGCTGCGGGTCACCCCTTTTTACTTGAACAAAATAACATTATTATTCCGATGCGAAACCAAACGCTAAACCAGTAACTAATAACAACTACTTTTTCCTACAAAAAGTACATATAAGATGTAGACACTACTAGTTTAGTTGTACTACATAAAAGATAAAAATAATCGATATCGATAAATATATGATCCGCAGTACGTCACATCACTAATCCTTGTCGCGAGCACGCGGCGCGGCGCAAATCACTCGCGCGGACTGCCGTTCTTAAAGCGCTGTAGGGCTGCTACTGCTTGACCGACTTTTGCTTTATTTGTCGATTGCTGACGGTACAGAGAGGATTTTTATTTTATTTGTACTTTTCTATATTTCTCAACATTCTGTGCACAACGCTGGGAGATGGTTTATATACTTTATATTATAATTTAGGCGTCTATGTAGAATAATACTGTTGTAATATAGCCGCATGTTCTAAAGTAGTTTTAGAAATATTCTTATATAAATTATAATTACTTCATAAAATAAGGTCACAAAATTCCATAATGTAAAACTTCATAAATGCATAATACAGCTTATTTACAAATCTACTATTACAACCACGCTAATAATGCCATTTGTTTTACGAATATTATCTCTATTAAAATTACGTTACTTGTATTTTATTTGTATAAAAAAATATTTTATTAAGACTTCCTTAAGGTAGCAAAAACTTATCTGTATGCTTTTTAGCGAACTATATCGTTTGACTGGAGAAGCAATTTTACGTACTGCGCGTTAAAAGTTACTTAATTAGTGATCCCTACATACACGTAATATATTCAAATTGTTTGCTACATAAGATAAAGTAGATAAAGTTCAACACGAAACAAAGAAAATATCGATAATCGATATACTTCTGCCACAGCGCTATTAATTAGAGGCGCAACGAAGTCTCGCGTATCGCTCTTTTTATACCTCCCCTAGCCCACTCGAACCACCTCGATACTTGCATATGCGCTAGAATATTCTAGAATTTTCCAGATACATCGATATCGACACGTAACGTCGCAGCTTGTTCAATTAGAGACGCAGCGCTTCTCGCATGAATGTCTCGCGTTGTTGAACCCCCCGGCTGGACCCCACAATCGATACTTGCGATGACCTAGATCTTAGAATGTTCTGGAATATTCTGGACACCGACCATCCGGATTAATGACGAGGTGGACGACGTCCTGGATTTGGGATTTCTGCAACTAAATATAGGAAAGGTAAATGGACGCTACTTGAAGTCGATTACTGATTGAGGAATGTATTCGAAATTTGAAATTGTCCATGTACCTAAGTAGGTCTATTATATTCGCAACTTAGCACGAAATACGTAGTTGCACATACAAGTTTCCTATTGCGGTGCTTAACTTAATGGAGTGCATTACGGACTGACTTTATAAAAATAAAAAAGACAACTCTAATACATATAAATAGAATGACTTGACACTTAATTTTGATTTGTTGTTTCATCAAATAGTGACGTTAAGTTAATGTTACAAATCTTAAAATGCAATACTATGTTACGATATTAGAAACGTATTTAATGGCGCAGTAAAAATCTTACAATTTATTTTCAATGACCCGCCCTTTTTAAAAATCAATGTGCTATAACAGCTACAATGATAAATAGTCGAATGATCTCGAAATAAAATTTTATTTATTATAATGCTTTGTAAATATAAAGCCAATCATTATCCGATCAGACGCGTTGTTGATAGACACAGATATAATAAGTATGTAATTTGCAAATTCCAGACAAAAAAAAACAAATTTATTAGAAGTCATGAATCGAACTCGGATCTTCACGAACACTGTTACGTTACTGACGGAGATTAAAACTTTTTGTATAGTATGTAGTTATATACTCGTATTTTCCACGAAAAGATACAAAACCAAGATACAAAAATTATTTAACACCTGACCTGAAAATTGAATAAGTATTTAAATACCTTGTGTCTTCAAACAATAGCTATTTTTCGTTAAATAACATATGAGAATTTATCAAAATAGACTCTGAAACCTTCCTTCTAATACCTACACTTCAGTCCTAATCAACATCGGTGCAGTGAATAGCCGGTCGTCTCAAAGCGGACGTCTCTGCAAGCTCGGCACACAAGCGAGATACGAAGATCCGACGTAAGTATAGTGTTCCGTTGCGGATCGCGTTTCGCATTCGCAATACGAGCACAAATTAGAGCCGCGCCTCGCTTTGAGTCGCGCTTGACCGAGCGTTATTCGAATTCTGAAGACGCTCAGACTACAGAGCACTAGTGCAGTGCTGTAGGAGTAGGTATACCTAGTTATTTCATAATTCGTATATGTAATTGAAAATTTAAATTATTCTAAATGCTCATGTAAGTAACATTTTATTTCTTAAAATGCGTATTTTACTTGCGATAAAAATATCATCTATTTTGTACTACAAAGGATAGATATATATTTTCAAAATTTTAAATCCTTAACCTAGCAGTTCAGTTAACAAAACCTTTTAGCGAAAATACTAATTCAAAGTAATTAATTAACACGTATATGCCAATAAGGCTCTATTAAGACGCTTTACATCGTGTTCCGTTTATACCTACCAACTCGGTCAAATCCTGTCGCAATCAACATCGATGAATAGCAGCCATCTCAAAGCCGAGACGCCGAGATCTCCACGTAGGTATACAATCCGTTGCGGAGCGCGCTTCGCATTCGCAATACGAGCACAAATTAGAGCCGCGCGCCTCGCTTTGAGTCGCGCTTGACCGAGCGTTATTCGAATTTCGAACAAGACGCCCGGCTGACAGGGATGTATTGCCAGCTATGTCTTTATGCCGATATCGGAGCCCGCAAGACTCAACGTCCCAGATTTCAGTTCCTGGTACTGGATATTTCGATTTATGTGCAAAGGTAAAACACATAGTAAGATAAATAAAGTAATCATTTATACTTAGTATGATTCTATCTAGTGTTCTTTCAATTTGAATTTTTGACACAAAGTACGCTGAATGAAAGCTGATTTATCTTTTTTCATATTTCTTTCTTTTAATAAAAGTAGGTAATTTAGTATTTTCATACTCTACAAAAAGTACCTAAAATAAAGAGTTTATTTTTTCAATTTTTTTCAAAACAAAATATCATTAGATTGAAAGAAAGAAAGACAGTATATGTGATTAAATAATGTCAATTTTAACATATTTACCAATATTTAAAATAATATTAAATTGGTATTTGAATTTACTTGACCAATATTTACATTTATAAATAACCAGCCCTCAATGTTATTTTAGATACAGCTATATAGTTATTCACAATGAAAAAAACGCATGAAAGGACCATAATTAACTAGTAAAGTAAATTTGCAGGTGTGAAGTGTACTTAATTAACAAAAAGAAAGAATTTAAGCCGGCCAGTAATGAGCAACAGCTGTCTCTTAGAGTACACAAAGCGTAATTCACGCTTGCGTTTTTGCAAATTCGTATCATTCAATTATGTATCATTATATAATAATTAATTCATACAATGCATACTAGAAACGCTTATTGAAATAATTAATAAGTTAATTAAAAGGTATTCTTGGCAAAAATTGCATAATATCTTTATTTGTTTGTATCTATACAAATAAATAATGCAGAATTAATTATTTTTAACTCAACTTGGCCTCGCATATACATAATCCAATGAATTTATAGAACAATAAATAATAATAATATCACATGTAATTTACTTAACTCGTCACTCTTATCATTATTTATTTATGTAATTTTACTTATACAGATTTAATATTAAATAAAACGTGCCTGATAGATCATTTTAAAACATGAAGTAGAACGTAATTCTTTATTTTTTGGGTTTATTGAGATTATTATTTACATTTTACAATGACAATAAAAAGGTACCTAATTAAGTCAGGCTGAAAGAAAAGAATCCGCGGCCTTGTAACCGTGACCACGTATTAAAACAATATTATTTGGCGCCAATAACCTTCGCGCCGTTTGAAAATAAGTGAAAAACAAAACAACAACCGTTTATAAACTTGCAACAACAACTGTGAATCGTAGTTCGCGCCACAACTGTACAAAAAAGAGAACGGGCAGCGAAAGTGGTGAAAAGTTTTCACTGAAAAGTGAAAGTTTGAAGTCGCAAAAGTTACTTTGTTTTCGTACAACTTTGAATTCAATTTGCAGGGTGGCGGGCGGGGGGCGCCACCCACCACCGCTACAATGGGCCGTTCATAATTTTGTTGTAAAACAATCGTAGACTTGTTTATTGTTTATGATCCTCGTTTAGTACATTTTGCACGATTACTTTAGAGGGTTGAAGGAATTTGACATTAAGAATCGTCTAATAATGGATATTTTGTTAATTTTGACGCGTCTTTTTTTGTTTGTTATTATAATATTGTTTGATTCCTGTTAACTCCTTTGATACAAGTATGCCTACATACACCCTAGACTTCATGTTAACATAATAATAATTATTATTATTTACTCCTTTAGACCGAAATCTCTCTTACTATGAGAGGAGAACCATGCCCACGAATGGGCAAAAATAACGCAATAATGGGTTGATGACGACTCCTTTAATTTCAACTCCATAAATAAGTAGGGAGGTAGGTACCTACCTACTTACTTTCAAGTTATTAAAGCAGGTCAACGTAGGTAAACAAATATATAAAAGTAATGCCTCGTTTAAGTTGTTTTTGTGTTAGAATTTCAGTACTATCTCATCACATTAGTACAAATTTTAACTGTAATTAAAATCTCATTTATTTAAAATTTATTCATATGGCGCTCTTTCTGAAAACATTTCTTGAATCTATGAGCATGGGCTTAGATTCTTAGAAGATAGAGATTGTCGCAAATTAAAAAAAATGTGTAAAGGATTTTGACCACCGAAAACGGTATTAAATTCTTTAAAATTAGACTACACACAAAATAAATATTTTATAAAATCGACTTATTCATATCTATTCTTTCAAAAATCTAAATACAACTCTATAATAAGTAGTGATAAATACCTATTACTCATAAAAGTGTTTATGATGCGGTAAATATTATGTCTGAGATAAACATTACCACAATCTGTTTATATGATATGCGCTCTTAGGTACAATTACATAATTTACGCATTATACCAAATTAATTATTATTGCCAAGACACGAATTAAAAAGCTCATCGTACATTTTTGAGTACCTATAAAATGAAATCGGTGTATGAAATGGTACTGCTAACGCCATCTATTGTGCAGTAGCTGAACTATTGAAAGGGATTAAGAAAAATAAACCTTTTTAACTTTAAATTACTGAAAAAATTATTTTCTAATATCATAAATAACAGAAGTAATATTTTATTACAGCCGGCACTGTTATAAATAGATTCGATAAGGCTAATTATTAAGTTTTTTGATGTTCATAGATTTCTATTAACTATCGCTGTAATTAATTATCTAATCATCAGACTTTTTCCGGTCTTTGAAGTTTGAGTCATTTAGAGTACCTATCAGAAGTCGCTCTACTCAGTCGAGAAGCGAGCTGTACTCTATTTCCTAGAAAATCGGTTAATAAATAAAGAATTAGCAAATGCCTCCGTCCAGCCGGAACGCATAATGTCCCCATACACGGCGATCATCCGCCGCAGCGGGAACCCCTTCGAGCTGGCGCACGTGCTGGTCTCCTGGCTCATCGGAGCTGGCTATGACGCGTACGTGGTCGTCGGCTGCGCGAAACGCGATGTTTGTATGGCGATCCGGTATAGGACCATTTGTCCCGATATACCGGATGAGACTGAGGTTGGTACATCACTATCGTATTCCGTTTGATTGAAAGATATTGATAAGGTACACAAGGGCAATAGTATAGTGGGCATATGTATAGTGGATAACCGTCTAATAATAGTTATACTAGAATAGTTATACAGTTATACTAGAATAGTTATACTAGTTTTACTAGAGAAGTTCCCAACACATGCGTTAAAAAAGATATTATCTTAATTATTTTTCGCAAGAGCTCCATGTTATAACGTCTCCAGAATTAGTTGGGAGAAAAATCTTTATAAATTTGTTATAAGTTTTAGGCGATTTCAAAATTATATTGTGATTTTTTTAAATATGTTTTATAACTACTGGCCAGCGACATGTAGCGCCATCTATTGTTGAGTTGTAAGAAGTTCAGTATCTGTTTTTAAGAAATTAAAAATGATGAGCATGACCGTTAGGCATGCTATTTCAATTAAAATTGAAATACATGCTATTAATAAGTTACCTTACTTTAATCAAAAATAGAATTTTTATATCGATTTCCTTCACGTGCTGTCATCTTGCAACAGTTGGCCAACGTATTCTCGGTGCAACAATATAATAAACGTATTAACCGATCCCCAGTATTGTTATTCATGGATTCCTTTTTTATTCAGATTATAGAAGAGCCACCACCACCAGAAGAAGAACCCCGATACCGACTGGTGCCTCTACCTGATCTGACATCCAAGTACTGTCAAGAGATGGATAGGAAGGAGGCTGAGAGGATTCAAGGGGAGCTGGATAAAATTGAGAATCAACGGCTCAAGATGATTGCGGTAAGCCTGAGTAAAGCTTAGTCAAGCTAAATCAAAGTAAGCTAAGCAAGCTGTTGTTACCCTGTGACAATTTTTCCTGTCAGGCTAAAAATGCAGGCACTTCTTTTGTTAAATGCGTTTTATAAACTTTTGATTTAACAGTAAAGAAAGGCATTATATTATTAGGTTATATTTTTTTTCTTTTTTATATAGTTATCCTAACGAAAAAACAGACAGGCCACCTGATGGAAAGTAGTCACCGTCGCCTATGGACACTTGCAACACCAGAGTCGCCAATGTTTCGCCGGCTTTGAAGGAGAGCTCTTTTAGCACCTCTCTTGAAGAACCCCATGTCCTAGCCCACCGGGAATACCTCAGGAGGAAGTTCGTTCCACATCTACTCATTACTTTACAAAATAAGCTAGCTAGTGTTTTTTTTAATGCATGGTTTAAGTCTGAATCTCCCAGTATCGAGTATCACATCCACAAGTGAAACCATTCCAGAACCTAGAAAAACCACCAGACGACGCGATAGACGGTTGGCGGACGCATGCCTGGATTCTCCTGATGCCAGGGTTCAAGGGCATCGAAGAACCCATGTTCATAGAGCCCAGCGAGGGGAACGGGTATCCTGTCAGCGCTGAACAGTACCAATCGCTCGAGAGCGTGTACAATCATGAGAATTATTATGTGAGTAATATAGATTTTGTCAATAAAATGTATTTACGTAGATACTTCGTATGTTGTGATCAAACAATCGCGTTCGTCGTTTACCCATCAAACCCTTTATCGTTGCTCCATCCATCACTACATCTATTTGATACATATATGATATATTACCGCCCCTGAAGACTAAACTGACTCGTCCCTATTTGGGCTCACCTTGTAAACCAAAACACAGCAGTATTTAGCACTATAGAGTTGCAGTCCTACCTGAGGTTGGCCACTGATGTGTTACTACCCCTGAAGACTAAGTAGGTTCTTTGGTTGGTACGCATTGGAAAAGTACGTAAGGAATAAGTGTAACAGGATGTTTACCTAAATTAAATGTATCCTGTCTTTCTTTCTTTTCTTTCTTATCAAACCACAAAGGGTTCCCACCTTTTCGACAATCGTCATAATTCCCAGGTGAACCTACAATCCTGCGAGGGAGGCGTGGGCTCTCTGAACTACGACCTATCAGACCTGACCTGCTGGGAGCATCTTCTGGCCGGGGAACCCTTCTACAGGAGGCAGTTGGTTGGCATAGACCTGGCTGATAAGAGGAGTGCCGTGGACAGCGAGAAGCATCTGGACGTACCCACCAGCTGGGTTGAGAAGCTGGATATTAGTGCTGATGGTGATTTTTTTATATTGTAGAAGTAGAGAATGAGCATACAATTTATATGATGATGAGTAGCTGCTGCCGCCTTTGGAAATCTATGATCAACCAGTTTTTATATGAAGGAAGTAGCAAACGAGGATGCAGTCCATCTGATGGTAAGTGTCTACTACCGCCCAGGGACATTTGTAACCAACCCCAGATAAGATCACAGTCCTACCTGAGGTCGGCGACGGATGTGTTGCTACCCCTGACGACTAGGTTGGAACGCCTCGGATAAGTATGTCTCCCTAAACACATCCTTCAAACCAGAACACAGCAGCGCTACACTGCTGTTATAAGGCAGAAATAGGTGTGGCGGTGTTGTCGCTGGAGTCGAACCACAAAGGGCTCTGCCACCTTAACCAGAT
>DWPV01004619.1:0-13405 GCA_018251915.1 Urbanus proteus proteus
ATACCTGGGGTTGACCACAGATGCGTTGCTACCCCTGAGGACTGAGATGGAACGCCTCGGATAAGTCTGTCTCCCTGTCCACACCCTTCAAGTCAGAACACAGCAGTGCTTAACAATGTCGTTATAAGGCAGAAATAGGTATGGCGATGGTGCCGCCGGAGTCGGACTACATGGGGTCCTACCACCCTCCAATAACTAAAAATATCAAACAAAATTTATATAAACAAAAGAAAGATACTTTATAATAATTCCCGCTTGCGTTATCTGTAGCCGTGGTTTCGCATCGTTATGGCTCATGTTCACGCATTATGCCCACATTAGACGTTATGCAAGCATTCAACCGCGCTTTTCCACGTCTAATGATGTTTTTGGAGGCAAATATTTCTTTATTTGGTATCGTATGGTGGTATTAATTCAATAAAAGTGGATTTTAATGCTTTTATTATGCTTCGTCTGAAGTTATGTATATGGGGCTAAAATAATATAAAACATAATTTACTATATCTGTATTATATTTTATGTAAGCATAAAACTTTTTTTATAGACATAGAAAATATTTTACCATGTTTTATAATTTAAATTTAAATGGATTTGTATGTAGGTTAATTTAGGATACAAAAAAATGATGAAAAAAAAACATTAAAAGAAAAAAAAACCAAACAAACAATATATATCTAACTATCACGTTTTATAACGGAATTTAATTGTCAATTAATTTCTTTTAGTTTTTTAAAGATTGAAATTCTTTTTCAGACAACTTGTTACACAGTCGTATATACGTAGCACAGTAGATATAAAGATAACAAAACAGAATTTATAGTATTCAATGCATTAGGACGCCTAAAACAACCTTCTAGAATATAGATTGAAATGGCCCCAAAACATCCGCTGTAGAGGTGAGAATTCGTTGCATTTCCAAGAAAAGAAAAACAGAAGGAACAACTTCCGCCGAGTTGGAAATGGGTGGAGGTGAAAATTAAATGAAATCGCAGAAAACATCGTTTCAAATGTCGCTTTGGAAATGAAAATATTGCTGTATTTCAGTCGCTCACAATTTAATGTTTTCATGCAAAAGTACTAAATATGAAATATGTCTATTATTTTAATTGAAATAGTAATTTTAACAACACGATTACTTGAAGCGGTAAAATGGGCGTGTGGGGTAAAGTGGAAGTTTTGTGCGTGAAAAAAATATTTTAGAATAAAGTACCTAAACTGTATTTGTTAGCACATGAAACACCTTGATTAGTATTTTATTTGAATTTATTATTTTAGTAATAGTGTTTTCAATAAAAAATGTTTAAATAAAGTTAAAGTGTCTGTTTGTGATTTCAAAATAACAGCTTTTACCAAATGGCTATAAAGATATGCAGGATACCCATTTCAAAAATGCAATTATATTTTTTTTGTCTATTTGTCTGTTTGGCTGAGTTAATATTCGAAACGGCTGATCCGAGTTTGACGGGTCTTTCATTGAAAGATAGCTGAAATTGTAAGGCGTAACATAGACTATTTTAATAAAAAATCAGTAGCGCGCACCACACGCATCCGGGTCCCCTAGCGGAAGAGCGGGACTTCTGTTAAGTTTAAATGTTTTCTTTTTTACTTTTTAAACGCGGGTGAAACGCGGGGATCAGCTAGTCTGTCATATAAAGGTTAAACCCAATCATCGGTCGGCTGAAATACGTCGTTACCTCTGAGAACTAAATTGAAAGGCTTTCTACGCCTCTAAAATAAAGTTGTGCTTTATTTTGCGCTGCATTGTTGTGGGAATATAAAGATAAATTCAGTTTAGATGCAGACGGCATTATATTGTTGCATTCTATTCATTACGTTGTTGCTACGTCTTATCTCAAAGTCTTAACTACCCGTAATAAACTCATTGTTAATCACGGAAGACTGTTTCTTACATTTTAAAGAGTTTTCTTGCAAAGTTTTTATTTGTTATAATAGATAAAGTAGGTCAAAGAAAGATAAAAGGTCACTGTTGTCCATGGACACTATTACATAGAAGTAAACGAGAGTTTAAAACGAAAGCATTAAAAAACAAGCGTGCAATAGTCCTAATGGTAAGTGGCTATTGCCGCTTATGAACATCTGGAATAGTAACTAAAATCCTTACTCGGTCCTGATGGTAAGTGGCCATTGCCGCTTATGTACATATGGAATAGTAGACTTAACTAAAATACTTACTCAGTGCCGCAACCCTTTTTACGTCCCACTGCTGGGCACGGGTCTTCTCCCACAACTGGGAGAGGCTTGGAGCGTACTCCACCTTACTCGGTGGGTGCCTGAGATCGGCCACAGATGCGTTATTCACCTAAGGACTAAGTTGGAATGCAGATCGGCGATTCGCTAAAAGGATGACTGAGTTATGACTCAGGCATTACATTTAATCTATACAACAAATATATAGTCTTAGTATCTTAGTCTTTTGGAGTTTTAAAAACTCTGTGATCAGCTTCAGGGAGAACACTGTTCTTTTTTTTAATGAATGCTTGCGGTTGGGTCGCGTCTTGCTACCGCAACCGTCTGTGGATGGAAGCTGATTTTACATAATATATAAAGTTTCTGGCATTGGTGGTTCTTGGTAGCTTCTTAGCTAGAGTAAAGTATGACTAAACTGCATGTTGTAGTTTTTAGGGTTCCGTAAAAACGGAACCCTACTACTAAGCCTCCGGTGCCTGTCCGTCTGTTTGTCTGTCACAGGGCTCTATCTCTTAAACCGTAATAGCAATACTTGAAATTTTCACTAAATGTGTTTTGATTTTTCATAATTATTTTTCCTACTTACAGCTACAAAAACATACCTACAACTGCAAATGAATGATCTCAAAAACATTCTTCATCTACAAAATATTTCAAAATAGAGTAAAATTCGCAACAAATATCATTTTAAATTATTTCGCGTTGAAGAAAGCATTTCATTGTATTTCAGCGCACCGCCTCTCGACCTACGATTCAAAGTTTAATTTTAAATGACGTCAAAGATAAACAAACTCTTTGTAGCTGTAACTTCGTTTTTTAATGCCGGCTTTTGAGCTTTTTAAATTTAATATCGACTCTGTGGTTATATTTGTAATAGTGTGAATTGTTGTACCTATTCAAAGTAAATTAACGTCTTAAGTGATGACTATTTTTTCTAATTTGGTGTAAATAAACGACCAGGCATCTTTTCTTTTTTTATGGTGGCTATTTGTTGGATAATTGAATGCTTTTTGTATATAATATATAATATTTTTGTCAGTTTTAGTTAATTATATTCACTTACATAGTCCGCCAGTAGGAGTAGTTTGTGTTATTTTGAATAAGTAAGACTTGTTTGTATTAATTTAGTTTGAGTCAGACTATTTCACAGTGACATTTACCTATGCGCCGTGTTTTTATTTTAAAAATATACAATTCCTTCAAGATTTTTTCTAAATCCATACTTTTGAAATCCAATCCAACTTAGTCAAGGGCCGTAATCTACAATCTACTTTTATAATTCGATCATAACTTCGTGATTCAGGCAAGGTAACCTAACTTATTTCAGGTCAACAGACGCATTAATTAAACTTTGCCGATTTGTCCAATTGTGAAGAACCGATGATTTCTTGCTCACTACTTATAAGAGTAATTTGGTTATTCTAAAAATAACCTTAGTACCTAAGCGATATTCAGTTTTTTATACTATCTGCGAAACACGATCCCATATAAAAATCATGTAAGTATTGACAAAACAAAATTGCCGATTGCAACATTACGGCTTCAACGCGTATTTTTAATTGATTACAAACTTCCTTGCATATGGCAGTAGTTTCTACCGTCAAGCATTTGCTTGTTCCAATTCATAAATAACGCTTCACACTCAAAGCCCCACACTAGGATTCCCTGTGTGTGCCGTGGACAACAAACAAGACAAGAACACACACCTAGACCAAGAAAGGAAATTTAAACTCATCATTTCCGCCCCGCTGGCAATCGAACCCAGGACCCTCGGATTAGCGGTCCGGCGTGATAACCATTGCGCCATCCGGGTCGTCAATAAAATAACACCACTTTACGTAAAATAGACATAAAATTCTGATACATGAATATCATATTGACCGCTTTTAAAGTACAATATTATTGATATCGACAGAACCACTACCAAAGGTACGCGGCTGCTCATAACTCAACTCGTAATACTTCAACTCAACTCGCAACTCGTAACTTCCCGACGATAAAACGAGTCGCTTACAATGGTTCAACGGATAAAGTGGTTTTACTTTCTGAAAAAGGCTCCAGAATTGGTACTTTCGAGAAAGATTTTTTATTATTTTACGAAACAAAACTGAAATAGAATCTTACAGATAGAACTTTCTTTTTGCCTATATTTATCACACCACAAGATAAACATTTATTTATTCATACAAAATCCACAGCTTAAATTATGTTATGAGTATATTATAATTATGGAACTTAAAATTAAGCTTTAATAGTAATAATGCCATTTATTTGTTTTAATTGTTCGATAAATATAACATTCTTAAAATTAACTACAATAATTATGGTCACATTTTGATCACCAGGCGAAAACTGCTTGTATTGAATTGTTTTTTTTTTCGGAAAATACTTTTATTTGGTTTGTGCCTATTAAAAAAAACCAATAAAATATAAATTTATGATAAATATCATGGATTAAAACCTTAAATACGATAAGTAATGACCACTCAACTCAACTCGTAATATAACTCGACTCGTAACTCGCAACTGTGCGGCGATAAAACGAGTCGCTTAAAACGATTGAATGCAGTGATTCGACTTTATGAAGAACGCTCAGAGTTTTGCTACGTTTGAGAAAGGAATTTTTATTTGGGGAGAACTCAAAGAACCCTTGTGTTGATACTTTTTTGACTGTATATATTCGTCTGTAAGTATGTTAATGTAGGTTCTTTAGACGTTCGTGTAAGCGGAACCATTGCACTGTTCTAAGGTTTTGAGACAATAGTCCACCAGCTAAGATCAGGAGAGTAAATTAAATATATTTCTGATGACATTATGCATATATTAGATATAATATTTATGCGTTAAATATTATTAAAAGCTTGCAGTCTATTAATCTTGGGAAATATGTTGGACTGAAACTTTTTTTTGAATTTTTCCTTGACATTAAGTGCGACAAAAATAGGACTAAAATTTTCGAAAAAATTCAAATTTGTGACAAAAAGTTTAACGTAGAAGGCCGTCGCTTATGCCACTATGACGCCACTTGACAAAATTAGTACTATCCCATTTAAAGCAAAAATTCAAAATTTCATTTCTTTTCACACTAATGAAATGAAAGCAACGTTGCATTTGACACTCAAGCTATTCAACGCTATACCGTACAATCTATTCAGCGCTAAATGAATAGCTGTAGCTATTTGGATTTAAATAATTAGAATTAAATTTAATTTTGTAGTACGTGTTGAATATTTATTGTCGCTGTGTATGAACAAACTAACAGGAAATATTTTATTGCATTTGATCGATTATAAGACGTAATTTATTCACAATGTTTGAATGATTGAATGCAATTAAACGTATCTGTGGTGAACCTCAGGTAGGACCGAAATTCTATCTGGGGTATTTTATGGATACTAAGGATAACAGTTGGCATTTACGGTTAGAATGACTATAAACTCCCTTAACATTTGATAATAATTAGGCCAAATATGGTTAGAAATTTGATTAACGGTAGACTTGATTTAAAAGGAGAAGACAGGTCTGTATAATTGAACAAAACATTTCAACTTTAAGTAAAAATGTATTCTCATTTAAAAATAAAAGACGCTTTTAAAATAGAATGTTTTCCTTGTATCATCACTTGTATCATCAGACAAATACACATAAACCCTGACCTAGAACTGAAAAAAATCTCATCATTCAGACATCTGTCTTGCCGGGAATCGAACCTAGAACCAATGCGCGCCAGACTAGTATAGTAACCGCTCCATCACGCGGGTCTTCATTTGAGCAAAAAAAGGAAAAAAATCTTCCATCTGAACTAATTCAAATGTCAATATCTATAGGTGTCACTAGGCCAAGCGTTCTATTCTATCTACAGCTCATTCAGTCAAATGTCTATATGTTTGTAAGAGCTCGAGGTCTTTTGACGCCACTTAATGCGGTCACACGCAAGATGCGTCATGATGAGTTGCCTCCGGACATCTTTTCACACCTTCAATGAATTGGCTGTTGAGAATTTGTTACAAGTAATGTAACTTTTCATACTCGGAAGAAATCCTTATGTTGGCTTTGTACGCTGAGATACTTATTATTTTTCGTGTATCGTGGGCTTAGAACAGTCAAGAACAATGTTAATTCATCATTGAGACGGTTGCTTGACCGGGACTAAAACCAGGAACCCTCTTTGACAAACCGTTGTGCCGATCGTTTGATAATGCCAGTTTGCACAGTTGCGATAACTGTATCTTACTTAGTCTCCAGGGTCATCAATGTCCATTTTACTGACTCTTGATAAATATATCTGTTATAGATTCTCATGATAAACTCATGAGCATAAGCAATGCCGAATAAAATCTGATAACCCGTTTTGCTTGTCATAACATTACAAATAACAAAATATGGAAGCATCAAACATTGAAATGTGAAGACACACTTCTTATAAGGTACAAATATTGATTCAATGAGAGAATTGATAGCCTAATGTTTGAAAGGAAGAAGATGAAGGAAAACATCGTGAGAAAACCTGCACATCTAAAAGTTTTCAAGGGTGTGTAAAGTCAACCAATTCGCACTAGGTCAGCGTGGTGGACTACGGCCTAAATCCCACTAAGAGAGGAGACGCGCGTCCAGCAGTGGGACAGTAATGGGATGACGACCATGACTGAATAAGAAAATATTAAACGAATATTTATGACCTAATATCTTGAGAAGATTCAGCAAACTAATTACCCAAAACCATTCTCATCTATCCAGTTATTAGCTTTTGGACCTAAAATCAATAGACCCGGCTGATTAATTAATTGTTAATCAAGGAAGATCGTGTGTCTACAGCCAGCTATTTACTTAAACCGTAATTACGACAGAATGTCTTAATTTATTGGCGTATATTAATAGATTGTGAGATAAAAATTAAGGTTGACAGTTGGTGATGATTAAGGATAGAATGTGATGATACTTCCTCACGTAAGAACCAGCAATTGTTTTTGAAACAAACTAGTGAGTATCGCAAACAAATTGGATAGAAGTGCTAGCTGAGAGTGATTAAAATGATAGAAAACAACAAATTGGATAGAAATCTCAGCTGAGAGTGATTAAAATAACAGAAAAACAACAAATTGGATATAAGTACTAGCTGAGAGTGATTAAAATGACAGAAAAACAACAAATTGGATAGAAGTCCTAGCTGAGAGTGATTAAAGTGACAAAAAAACGTGAGTCGATGATGTAATTGCAGTTGATCAAAGAAGAAAATTTTGATTCCTGCATATGTATATGGATAGGATTACGGAGTAGACACACTGGAGTCTTAGCAGCTACGCATCTATGATCGCTTTATGTCTAGTGGTAGCAGACCTCTATAATAGGGACTTGACCAATTCTAAGACTAAGTATCTTTATCTTAATTATTAAAATAGGTCTTAAGTGGAGTACAAATACGGGAACCTACGTATATGCTCGTATATGTATAGATAAAAGCGACTTGTTTGTAGGTTAACAATCTACGCCACGAATTCTATTTCCACGCTGAAACGCAATCGAATACGCGTACTATTCAACTATTGGAAATTCAGGAAAAACCTGTCACATATTTCGAAACACTTTATGATCTGCAGCTTGCAGTGCTGTGTCTCTGAACGATAATACTGCGTTATCTGTTTTGGAAATGCCGCTTTACACGCTATGTTGGTAATGTGTGCGTAGGATAATGTAAGAACAGTAGTCAGTTTTTAGAATAAAGTACTGTCCATAAAAAGCCCTTTGTGAGAAGACTTAACACATAGAATGTTCTATCTGTTATAGACCGTTTTTGAGAATCTTTCGTTTTACGATTCAAATTAAATTTCTTATTTAGTACGTCTAGCTTTAGTGTCTCGCCAATTATGTCTTTGTTTTTTTTATATATTTCAGAAGTAGCAAACGACTATGCAGCCACCTTTAAGTAAGTGGCCACTACCATTCGAGGACATCTGTAATCAACCCCAAATATGATCACAGTTCTACCTGGGGTCGACCACACGTCTGTGGACTAAATTGGAACGCCTCGAATTAGTATCTCCCTTACCACGTCCTTTAAACCTGAGCACAGCAGCACTACACTGCTGTTATAAGGCAGAAATAGGTGTGGCGGTGGTGCCGCCGTAGTCGAACCACAAGGTCGGCAATTTTAGCAAGAAATAGTTCTTATGTTTTGTTGGAGGGGTGTAGTTGCCGGCGCACTATCACTTACTAATTCTGAAGGATTATTCATAAGAAATCTGTAATTGATACAGATAAATCCCCTGTTCTATACAAAATTGGTTACTCATATCCACGGACGGCAGTGGCCACTTACGATCAGGCACAGGAATCGGTAATAAACAAAATTAATAAGTAGGTTTCCTGTGTGTAAAGTTATCAATCAAATGCAATTTTAGTAAGTTTTATTATCCTGGTAAAATGGCTTTGTGCATTTGTTGCAACGGCAAAACTTTTAATTAACGCAGTTCAAGTATTCAACCGTTGTTTTTACATGACAACATGACAAAAAAACGCATGCATATACGAGTATACTCATAACAGCTGTAATATGCAATTCATTGATAATTTTACACTTTCCAAATTTTAGTTTACAAAGTAGGTACTTTGTAAACTAAAATTTGGAAAGTGTAAAATTATCATATCAATACAGTATATTTTTTGGAAAGTGTCAACTTATCTTATTAGTATAAAATGTTTTGTTTTGTAAATTTCTTCCTCAAATAAATAAAGTAGTCTATCATTCTATCATTCTAACAAAAAAATGAAGCCATTTTTAAAATAGTCGGGCTTAGAAGTGATTATGTGAGGGTAAATAAAAAAAGAACTGACAAGAAACCACGCTAGTTTTATGTAAGTGTGTGCGTATAAATACATGTAAGTGAGGTAGTTTTTTTGGCTTCACTCAAATACAAGACGGTGAGTAATCTACCTTTTTTATTTATATGAGATTTCTTCTCTTAATTTTCGTTAATTTTCGTTAATGTTTTCTTTCGTTTTTAATGATATGTATTTGTACAATCCTTTTATAGTTTTTAAATACACAATGTAAACAGACACAAATTCGTTTGTAAGATTATCATTTACGTCATTTTACAAAGTTGTTACAAAGATTTAGATATAGACCAGGCAAAGGGATAAGTTGAAGAGTGAAAGGGCTCAGGAGAATGACAAGTTAAGGGGACAATATCACTAAGGCTTTAGGGGCAGGGACGCACCTGTGCCACTCTCAGGAATAATCCCATAATACCTCATAATAGTTACGTATTATGAGGGACTAGGTTACTAAGATACTTAGGTAAACAACGTTCCTATCTTCATCTGTAGAAGTACCTATATCTATAAGAGTACCTGCAAACTTCAGACTTTTCATCGGCCGATAGTTGGGTCGTTTTCTTAATCAGTATGAAGAGATGCATATACGCACATTACAGCGATTTAATATCGGCCGAGAAATCCATACCTCTCTATACTGACTGAGAAAATGAACTAACTATCGGCCCACAAAAAGTCTGCAGTTTGCAGGTCCTCTAAGAGAGACATGTTTTATGCACACTAATAGCGTAATTCGTTTTTGAAGATCGTAGGAACCTTGTTTCTGCCGAATTACAATAGTGTCAAGCGCTACTGTGTTCTGTTTTGAAGGGCATGGTAAGGGGACATGCATAATTGTTTACAAGCGTTCCAACTTCTATCTAAGGGTAGCAGCACATTTGTAGTCAACCTCATAAAAAACTTAAATATCTAGTATTAGTTACAAAGCTATAGACAGCTCTTCAGAAATGACGCAGAAAGAACGTTGGAGACGGATTCTAAGGCTGACAATACATAGATATTTATACAACTTTTCAAGAGTGGCAAAATATTTCTCCTTTAAGAGCATTGACGACTCTGGTGTTACATCTCCATAGGCAAAATCGAAATATTTCTGTGTCCATAAGACAATGGTACAGGCAATCAATCAATGACAGAGGGAAAGTGACTCTTATTTATGCTGTTGTTTATGAAAATAATTGTAATTTCAAACATTTCTCGCTGATACCCTATCAATCAATCGTTGTTGCTGATCATTCTTTCTGGCATTTTCTATTACCATTACGGACTGTTTTTTGTGTTAATCCTTTTATGGTTTTCTGTAGCTTTGTATTTTGATATTATTTATCTTAATTTCATCTGTCTGTTGATGAGTTGTGTAGTTTTATTTGACTTTTTATAGAATCTCCAAAGAAAGGCAGAATATTCAAAGAGTTAGTTGATGAAGTCCAAAAATGGCCAACACAAATCCTTTCTAAGGTAAGTGTCCCATAGCTTCATATCTTTAAATAAGCTGTACGTACAATACACATAGAGAATTTTTTGCAATGCAATTGCCATTCGGGAATATTGGATGTTATGCCATGGCATAAATTTGTCTAATAATTTCTTCTCATCTTTAAACATTAATAAATCTAATATATGTTCATATACGGCAAAATTGGATCTATTTTGATATGATTGAATACAAGCATAGCACTATGCTTGATTTATACAAATGAAGTTAAGATCCAAGTGTGATGCAGGATGTCATTGGCAAGTACGAGTATATCAAACTGGATCAGCTCGAGATTATTGGATCTGTTACATATTCGAACGTCATTCAAGAGTGTCAGACTATTTCATCTCGTATTTCGCAGCAGTTTCAGTAATACCTCTCAATATTGAAGCATTTCCACCTGCAGGAGCTATCGTCACGCGGATCTCATTTAGACCTGTCCCTTCATAAATTATTGAATGGCTATATTGACTCTATTGAAGAAATTTACACTTAAAGTTCTTACTAGAACACCACGTCACAAACTCAACCTCTTTATCCTTAAATCCTCCAAAACTAACTTATAATCCGGAAATCCTAATTATAATAAATGTGAATGTCCGTTTAGTTGTTTATTTGTAACGCCTCCACGCTTTAACTACTCAACCGATCGTTAGGAAATTTTGCACACACATCGCTAGGGGTCCAAAAAAGGACATAAAGTACCTTACATTCCGAAAAAAGGTACTACTCTTGAGGGAGAGAAAAATAACTTTTACGTTACCAATAGTCTCTTGAATGATATGAATGAATAGCATTTGCATTATACCTGAAGCTTACAATCCTAATTATTGTAAATGCAAATATACGTGTACACATAAACGAACGAAGCCGCGGGCAAAACCTAGTAAATAATTATTCAACTTAGCGTCTCCTGAGAACTGAACGTAATAGACCGGGTTTAAGATTGGATTTCGCGTGTCCGTGACTAGGGATGCTGAAAACATTGTCGCTCGTACATTATTAATAGACGTAGAAGACGAAAGAGGGTTAATAGTTGTCTACATTTCATGTTATGGCTCGTTTGTGGAGGAACCTCTTAGATAACTTATCTGGGACTTTACTGGATGGATGCCTTTGTTTCCCTTAACTTTGATTGAAGCTGATTTAATACCCTATGTTCTGTTTATTTAAGTGCGTCAGATTTTGAGTTTTTTATTAATTATATACTTAATGCTAAGTTATTTATAAAGTGAGTTAATAGACAGATTTTAAATAATTATTTTGCTTATAAATCATAGGCAAATGCCTCAAAGTATACACAAAAAAGATCCATAAGTAAACAACCAAACAATAGCGAAAACGCAATGAAATCTAAATTGAATGATTATACCGAATTCAATCCCATTATTGAGTTTGAACCTATAACGTTGTATCGATATCATCACTTTTAGATGTATAGTGATATCGATCTTCACCATACGTTAAAACTATAACGTTGTATCGATATCATCACTATTGGACGTATAGTGATATCGATCTTCAGTATACGTTACTGCCTCTAACAATATTTTACTCTAACATGCAGCCAGCCGACCAGTGAACAAGCTGTGTTCGGCTTTTTGGCTCAATTTATCACATACACTACTGCCTCGTGATGTTAGATTAAAATACCATTTATTAAACTAGTGATAACTTAAAAACAAAAAACCCAACTGCTTTACACCTCTTTTATTTCATTATAATATGTAACGGGTACACACGATACGCGGATTTAATATTTTAATTGCCGATATTTCCCAGTTGCATGGATCGCGAAACGGTGGAGTTAAGCCGTGACCACGATCCATGCAACTACGAGTAGGTCGAAATATCGGCAATTAAGAAATTAAATCCGCGTATCGTGAATATCCGTTACATATTATAATGTATCAATTCCGCGATAACATAAGTTTAAAATGTTTTATTTCAGTTTTCAGGCACCATATGACACCTTATACAGCCTATGTTACTATGACAATTGAGACAAATTTAACTTCACCTCATATGTTAAAATCCGTCAAACCGTTTGGGCCGTAGGGCGTGCTATAGAAATGGACATACTACATACGAGTACTTATCGACATACGGATAAAAGGTAATTTCTAAACGGTATTTAAAAGATACATTGCTACCGACAGTGAATAAAAAGGTAAGAAAATGAATACCCGTAGTGGATCATCTCAGTTCAGGATTCGAAGATGTGTTTCAATCCATTAGTATATGGAAAAATGTACCTACAAATATTTATGAGCTCCAATGGGCCTATACAAAATAAAAACATGTTTCGTTTTTCTTTATAATTTTACCTACAAAATTTAGCTTTTTGTAACAAAATTTAGTATTTGCGTGCTTCGAAAGATACTTAAAACCATCGCCCCGGCTGTTATAATTAGGTACTAGTAGTTTAATTAATTTAAAACTCATAGCCCCACAGTAGGGTTTTCTCCTGTGTCGTGGGTGCCATGAACACACAAAGACAACACAAACATCCAAACCCAGAAAAGAAATCTAAATTCATCATTCAGATATGTGTTTGGCCGGGAATCGAACCCGGGACCCACTGCGCGTCAAACCGGTATAGTAACCGCTTCACAACGCGGGTCGTCAAACTTAATTTCGTTGGATGTCTTATGTGCAATATGACAGTTCCTACACAGATTGATATTTAGCTTATTCCACCCATCACTTATCTATAGTCGAGCAGCGTGGTGGTACTCTTCGAGCCACTCTTTAGGAAACAAGGTACAGGCGTCTTTAGGATAAGCCTTTTTTAATTTTGTGAAGTGTTAGAGCCGGTCCACACGGCGCGTTGCGTCAGCGTTGCGTCGACGTAGCGCTGTCGCTGCGTCGTTTTACATACTAATA
>DWPV01004620.1:0-13404 GCA_018251915.1 Urbanus proteus proteus
GGACAGACGGACAGACAGCGGAGGCTTAGTAATAGGGTTCCATTTTTACCCTTTGGGTATGGAACCCTAAAAATTCACAACGTCATATTATCAATAACCTTTAATTTCAAAAACTTTTTTATTATTCACATGATAATAAAATTATAGCCACAAATTTAAACCTTTCATCATTTGTCCGTTCAAATTGACTACCGTTTTTCCACTTGGAAAGACAAAAAGTTTATTTAGTGCGCGCCAGTGTAATCAAATGTAATTTAGTCCTATTGTGACGACCATGTTGATTTGTGTTCCTAACTACGACTAGTGCTCTATTCAGTGTAATATAGTTTGGGTGGGTGGTCGATTTGTTAAACTAAAAATGATTATAGGTAGGTACACTTTTTTTTTGTTTTGGAGGGATAAACCTTATTCACTAAACCCCCCTCCCCCGTGGCTGTACTTGACGCCCCCCCCCCCCTTCCCTAAGAAGGCAAAGAGGACCCCAGGATCTAAAGAAATGATTTTATCCTCCAGACCAGAACAAAGCAGCGCCACTGTTATGCTTCGGCAGATCTAAGTGTGAATGTGATGCCGCCGGATTCCAACCACAAAGTATTCTGCTTTGTAAATGTTTCACCCTTTAAAACATAAAAAAAACTTACCACCTAAATAAACTGAGAACGCAATAATTTGTACCGTTTTATAGTACATCCAAAACCACACCGCATTTTTCTACACCATACGTTTTCATTAAGAGACGAGTTTAAAAATTTGAAATACACATTTTTAAACTCATAATGTTTAAACGGCCATCATGGCAACTGGAGGAATTTTTTAACATTCGCAAATGTGTCTCTAAGTACATTACCGCGCTCGCAGACTAGCTACTTTTAGTAAACGCGATTCGCGTTTTAGCGACTGGCTGCGTTCGGTCGCAAAAAAAAACGCTTTCTAGCGAATGTTACTGCATTGTTGCGTCACATTTTTCGCGTTTCGTTTCTGCATCGAGTATGAAAAGGAGTAACAACCGACGCTTAAACGTATGAGGTGTATCGTTTAGCGTAGGTTACTGCGTTTAGATTTTGGAAAGGAGTTAAATCGTCGATAGCGTATGCAAATAGTAACAAGTCTGCTGAGACCCTTACGGAATACCATAATGAATTTAAAAGCGTTACTAATGGAGCGTCATGTAGACGGTATTCGGGAAGTTATAAATTCATATAGTTACTCACAAAGTTGCAGGTCCTAATTGCCTAATGTATTTTGTATGTTTTAGGGTTACGTACCCAAAGGGTGCCAACAGAACCCTATAGCTAAAGCTCTGCCCGTCTGTCACAGGGAAGTATTTCATGAACCGTAATGGGTTGAGCAGTGAAAGCCTAATGGTTAAGTCCGGTCCGAAGTTCAAATCCCGGGCACGCCTCACACCTCACACCTCTGGTATATGTGCATATTAAAAATTAATTATCACTTGCTTTACGGTGAAGGAAAACATCGTGAGGAAACCTGCACATCTGAGTTGAGACACTGAGAGGAGACCCGTGCCCAGCAGTGGAACAGTAATGGGTTGATGATGAAGATGATGATGATGATGATGATGATGATGATGGTGATGACGATGATGACGATGAATCGGTACCTAGACAATTTAAATTGTTACAAAGTGTGTATAGTAAGTTTAACAACAAATACATAAAATTAAAAAAAATAAGTTATACAAAGTGTGTGTGTGAGTGTTTATTATTCTTCGCTTGGTGTGGATTTGTGTGGCAAGTTTAAAAAATACGTGGGACTATAATTTAGGTAGCTTAGTTATTTTTTATTAAAGGCGTGGGTGCGGATTTATTTTTCTTAAGTCTTTGTAAATGTCAGCCGTCCGCAGAATAACAGGAGCTATTATTGTTGTTTTGTGTCGTTCTGTTTTACTGAGACAATAGGATATAAATCCGTATCTATTTTTATGAAAAAAATAACGTTTTCTATCTTAAAGCCTTACTCTAAGATCCCCTGTACCATGGTGTATACTATATGGGACATGTCCCATGCAGGCATAGATACCTACTTGATTTAAGCAACGCGCTAAGACAAATCATCTACCTAGTCAGGGATGGAACCCGAGATCATAGGTTTATTAAACTGTAAACATTTGGTTGTCAATATATACCAGTATTCGTATACTACCTACATGTTTCTTACATAGTAAACGCTATACTTATAACGTATTTTTGTACGAAAGTATTGGTTATAGACCGCATTTCTCCACATACACATAATCATTATGTTGCTACAAAGCCAACGCTTTCAGTAAACTTTACATTTTACACTATTTTCAAAATTTACTAACAGAAATATAAACGGTTTTAGCACTTTGCCCGGAAATCTATTATTTAGCTCAGTATTCACATATTTACAGTTACTAGTAACAGATTTCCTGCTGTCTTCATTTTTTTTGTACCATATACCATCAAGAATATTCCTCAGTAAATATGAAATACGTTTGGAATTTAAAAGCGCCGCTAATGGACCGTAATGCTGAGTTTCGCGGGAAGTAATAAACGTCATAATAATATGCAGCGTGCATACATCCGAGCGCTTGAAGATTTTCTGTCGTTCTTTTGAAATTTCAAAATAATTACCATCCGTTACATATTCAATATGATACTCATTGGAGCAACGTGAAGTATAATCGAGTAATAATAGAGTTTTACCCCAGTTCAATGAGAGATGTGTGGTCAGAAATGCGATATAGAAAGGGCCAACCAATGCAATTAACAGTGTATTTTAGTTTGTAATAATATTATTATTTTCTTGGATATATTCGTATTAGCACCCAAATAAAAAATATTTACAATATTTTATATTAAATTATTTTCCTATCATCCTTATCAAATTCTACACGATCCCATTATATAGTACTTTTCGATTAAGATTTCAGAAACTGATTCCTAAAATACTTTATGGTATAAAAACTTCACTGTCTCTTTTACCCAAAGTGAAGATTTCTTGTAAGAATATTACGATAGTAAACATATTTATCATATTACGAGTGGATTTCCTGCAAAATATTTTGAAACTAAATCTAGTTTATGCGGGACATGTATGATAAATGCATGCTTTAAATCACTTCGGGGTTGGCGACGACGCCTCGGAATTTTGTCTTGTACAATAGCATGTCTCTATGACTTGCTTATGACAGTTTTGCTTATTATACATATTATTAACTAGCTGATCCCCGCGGTTTCACCCGCGTTCAAAAGTAAAAAATAATACATATTTAAACATAAATGTTATCCCGTTCTCCCGCTCTCAGACAGACAGACAATTTTTTTTTAATTGCATTTTCGTTTTAGGTATCGTGTATACTTTCATATGCTTTAAGTAAAAAAAATGTTATTTTGAAATCACAAACAGACACTTCAATTTTATTAATTTGTATAGATTTTTTTTTATAACATGTGAGTAGCAAACGAGCTTGCAGTCCACCTGATGGTAAGTGGCCACTACCGCCCATGAACATTTGTAATCAACCCCAGATATGATCACGGTCATACCTGGGGTTGACCACAGATGCGTTGCTACCCCTGAGGACTGAGATGGAACGCCTCGGATAAGTCTGTCTCCCTGACCACACCCTTCAAGCCTGAACACAGCAGTGCTTAACACTGCCGTTATAAGGCAGAAATAGGTGTGGCGGTGGTGCCGCCGGAGTAGAACCACATAGGGTTCTACCACCTTCAATAGAAGGTGGTAGAACCTCAGATAGTAGGAATATATAAATATAATGGTAGTAGAACCCTTTGCGCTTAGAATAGTGCTAGAAAACTGATATATTCAGATGACATTAAATTATTAAGGTCACAAAATATTAAAGCATACATAAGCATAAAAAGTGATTATTACCTCAGAATTTTCAATATCAGAATTGCAAGCAATTTGATACGTGGACACTGCTACACATGGAAATCTGTAACAAAGCCTAGATACAATTGCTTCCCTCGAGAACTTAGTCCGAACGCTTCGGATAAGTGTCTCGTCAACCACACCCTTCAAACCAGAAGCGCTCAGCACTCTTTTTTTGGGCAGATAGGTTTGTCAAAAGACATAATACTCAACACAATAGTATCCTAATTATTATAAATGCGAAAGTCCGTTTATTTGTTTGTTTGTATGTAACGTCTTTACGCTTTAACTACACAACCGATCGTTATGAAATTTTGCACACACATTGTCGGGGGTCTGGAAAAGGACATAGGGTAACTTTTATCCCGAAAAGTGACACTACTTCTCTTATACCTACGACCTCATTGTGTGAATGAGCGCGAGCGAAGGTGCGGGTTAATACTAGTTGTTATATATTACTGAAGATCACATATGAATAAGTTATATTTACAATAACTATTTGTACTGTAGGTAGCTACTAACGAGATAAGTTAATATCTACAAAGGAATTACTTCAATTAATCCTAAAGCTAAGCTTACCTGCCTTTTATCTGAAATTGGTTTGTGTCGAAAGCCATAGTCACTAACGACCTGTTAAAGTCCACTATGCCGGCTTAATGGATTTTATACTATTTGTGGTAGCGATAAGTGCTTCATAGTTAATACGAAATTTTATCAATGTTTAATGAAAGCGCTTTATGTTATAGACCATCGTTAGGTATATACTAATTGATAAAGTCAATAATGTTCTTTGTTTCTCTATAAATATACTACTATGCTATGTTTATCAAAGCGACCTCAAGGGCTAGTTCATGCTAAGTATTAAAAACCACGATAATTTCAATTATGTTATTAAATATACCTAACTTTATATCCATATATAATTTTATAAATCCAACGCACTGTCAGTGTATGACGCATAAATCAGCATAACTTAAATTCAAACAGAAAATGAAATTAACGCTCAAACAACTCAGCAGGAACATAAATTTTATTTTATTACCTTGTGATTTTAAATTAACAACGTTTTCCGACGAGGGCGACACGTTACGTAAAGCGATTACGACTGTTATGAAAAATCTGCAGCCGATTCCTGATTTAATTTTTGCTAAACTTTCGCAATATTTCTCGCGAGAGGTCGACGTGGAGCGTAATTTGCATATTCAGCAGTGAAATTTACGTCACAAACAATGCGCTATTACGGTACAATGGAAATGTCTTTACATTGTAGCGGTGAGCGGCCGGCGCGCTCGTCAGCGCCGAGATTTTCAAAGGGCGGCCGTTCGGCGCTGATTTACTGCGCGGACCTGTGGCTGCTCGTGTTTAAATGAAAATTACACACGAGCCCGCGCCCTGCGACCTTTCCCTTGTAAAGTAACTAATTTATGAACTCGTGATGTTCCGAAGGTCCTCGCGCTCCGCTTTGCAATTTTAAACATCGCCGCTCTACATGTTGTACATTTTTGACGCGCGTTACACTCTCGATTTATGCTAGCATAATAATAAATATGCATTACGATTTTGTTTCAGTGACTCTTGTTTTATTTTTTTGGGTTTTTATGTCATCCAACACAATTCTTCACTGCACACTATTCTGTAAAAACTTTGTTTTATTATTAACATACAAGGATGTGAGATCTGTGTGATTGGTTTGACTTCAGTATTTTTTGATTCGTATGTAATTCATACTTCAAAGAAACTTCACCTTCATAAAAATAGTACGCCCATTTGTATACCTATACAATTTTCCTCACTATACTAGTTTAGTGCTATATTATAAATTATAGCGGTAAGAATTATTAACCCTATTCTTATCTAGCTGAAACAGTAGGTACATAATTTCTCATTTTAGTGTAGCACACGAGAAGTTTGAACTTTTACGAATATTATTTTGAAACGAAAGGCCTCTGGCGGAGTTAGATAAACTAGATAAATCGTACCGAGTGTACGTAGACAAATAGGTAGAGCATTTAGCTCGGGACGTCTAGCGCGATACTGTCACAGTTTTGTAAAATCCTTATTTATTTAAAAACACTTCGACCCTGACAATTTTCAGGCTAAAAGCTTTTAACTACGGTACCTGGAAATGTTATTTTGCTAAATGTATTTCAGCTTAGTTGTTATATTATGATAAGGTTTTGTGTTACGGTATTATGACAACTTCCCGCTAAATGTCAAGAGATGGCGCCACTGGTATTCTGAATCACGCTATCGAAGAATTCTCAATATACTGCAAGCTCTGAACTAAGATTGTCGGAGCACGGCCGCTCCCCGGCCGATCACCGAGCCTGGCGGGAAATCTCCCTTTGTCAGAGTATGTATGCTATTCAGTCTCATATTAGCAACGGTTTACTAAAATAAACGCTGTACTCTTACTTCTGTACTTTCCAGGTAAAACGGCCAAATGAATGTACTATCTGTCCAATATATTATTTTCTTCAACTCAGTCTCCAAAAATGTTGCAAGTTATGAGCAGAGAGATTATTTAATTAACTGAGATTAATGATTGAACGTTGATTTGGTAATAATAAACAAACTAATAATAATTTGTATCTTAAACTATATAGCAACACGAGAAAAACTTGCTAGTTTCACCCTATTTCGACACTTAAGTGAGTGTGTCTAAATAGCTAGGCGATACCAATCCATCTCAATAACAAACTAAGAGGACATCTTAAAAAACCCACACAATATATTTTGTTAAATTACGTATGCAAAAATATTTATTAAACGTAAGAAAGTTTGTTTTTCATCTCATCCCAGTGAGGTTAGTTAAATTATCGTATCCTCAAGTCTGTTGAATGTCAGCAAACTGAATATTTATGGGGCGTCCGTTATACCCTAAACGCGCCACCGTCCAGCGTCGAAACGATTTTACATAATTAATGCTAAAAATTATATAATTTGTACTTTTTTATACAACTACTTTAGTCAACACGCAGACAAAAGATCGATTTTGATTATAAATATAGTAGGCGTTGAGGATATTTTATGGTATAGTGAAATACAAAAATATTAAGGATGAAAATATCATACCAGCTGTTACCTGTGTCTTCTTCTGTGAAAACCACCTTAACAACCCGACCATGTCAATTTCCGTAGCGGTAAAATATCAAAAAATATTTACTGAATTAAAATAAATAATTTAAAAATGTGCTCTCTGAGCTTACATACGTAACGTACTTTTTGGATAAATGCTGTATGGTACCTGCGTAGGTATATTTACTACACAATATGTACAATTGTACAGTGTACACATAGATAATCTATGTAGTACACAGCACAGCTAAAACACAATTTTCAGTAAAACGACAATACTTCCGAAAAATAACAATTTGAGATAATACAACAAAAGATTACTTTTAAGAAGTCGCGTAAAAAGTAAAGAGTAAAGGATAAGAGGTTCAATTCTTTTGTTGTGTTTTCTGATCTTACCATTTTTCCTTTGAGGTCGGAAAAATGACCCTTCGCTTCGCCTCTTTCATGCATATTGTACGCAAAATACGTTTGTAGGCACCACACATTACTAGCTGACCATGTGGAAAACATTCCTTTATAAGCATGTAATACAAAGAAAGTTAAATTAGGCTCTCGGAAAATGAGAATTTTCTCTTCCTTTGTCAGATTTTTTGCTTTTATACAAAGGCGTATGCGTAAGTTCAATTACTATATTACAATAACGTATTTCTATCTTACAAAGATAATTGGTTCATGTTCGATATAAGTACCTATTATTTTTAACATTACTAATAAAATATAAATATACCTACATACCATACCTACCATATCATACCAATTTAAACAAAATGTCTAAATTGTAATTAATCAAGAAAACACTATAATTACTTTCCATGAATTTCATCACAGAGAGAATATTATTAACATGATTGTTATATAATATCAGGTCCTTCTTTAAAAACTTGTCCAAAATCAAAAATTATGACCAAAGACTCGTTCTAAATTCCCGAAGAAATGATGAAAAGCAAGACAACCATTTAATCTACCATTGTCTTTCAATACAAACAATTTTCAAAACATTCACATTCCGAGCACTAATAATGTAGTAATATTCCTTTTGTATTCCACATACCGTTAGATGCAGACTACAAATACAGAATATCGTATATTTCTGGTAGGTAGCGCACATGCATTCGCCGGCCGATATTTCGTGTTCCCTGGACGGCTATAATTTGTCGGTCCATCGCACCACACTCCGCGTATTGCCGACTATATATCTCCTTCAACCCTTCATTCCAATCGGACCTGATATGAATGATCATCGTCATTGCTACGGATACTGATGACAAACGATAACTAGGTACTCTCTTACAAGATGTATAGTTAAGTTGGCACAGCTTACGCAATACAGTCTAGGTTTTAACTATAAATACTTACAATTTTTCTTTTTATAATATTGAAGTAGTAGTTGGAACTCCTCGGATACGTATGTCTCCCTTCCCACACACTTCAAACCAGAGCCAGCAGCAGCAAATTTACATTTGCTATTAATAAATTAGGAAATTTCCTTGTATTGATTCCTACTGTTATTTTTATTTCTTGAAGACTTTAAAATTACAAACTGACTTTATAATTATACATGTACCAATATGTTACTTGCCCGTAACTTCGTCCATTCCAGCACAAAATTGTATGGTCTTGTACCTATTGCCGACTTGAAATGATGTATAAGTATGTATAGTTATAGAATCCTAACAGATTATGGTTTTTGATCTCGATAACTATTGTTATGATAGAACACATTTTTTTTCGTAGTAGCCAAATTAGAATACTTCCTTGTTTTAAAATACAGAATTATCCTCAAATAAATATTTGCTTTTTATAGTAGGTATAGCGCGAGTTCGTATCACGAAAAGATTTGGGGCTATTTTAGCGGCCGGATAAGTCCGCCATGATGTCATAACAGCTGATATGAAGCTGTTATACTATGCACTCCAATCTTGGTACCTCCAACATCTACTACAAATAAATAAAATTGAAGTGTTTGTTTGTGATTTTAAAATAATATTTTTTACTCAATGCATATGAAAGTATACACGATATATCTATAACGAAAATGCAATAAAAATTGTCTGTCTGTCCGTAGCAATTTGTCTGCCTGTTGGTTGACTTTTAAACGGCTGGATCTATTTTGACGGGACTTTCACTGGAAGATAGTTGAAGGTCTTAGACATAACATAAGCTACTTTAATATTGGTAAAAAGCATTAGCGCGCGCGCACATGCGGCCGCTGTCGCGGAAGAGCGGGATGTTACTTATATTTAGATACGTATTCCTTTTTACTTTTTTAACGCAGATGAAACCGCGGGGATCAGCTCGTCTTTTAATATAAGTCTACATTAAAATCAGCTTATATCTAAGTAGAAAATTTACTTCAGATAATACTTTAGAACCATATTTCATCGCGCATATTCAATATGTGATTCAGTTTCCTAACGGGCTCCGAAGTAAATCTTAGTCGTCTCTCTAAGACCACGTTCGACCAATATTTGAGTACGCTCATGCTCGTAAAGTTATTTACCTAGTCCACTGGTGCACATGGCACCCTCCGAACTGTAACTAAGATGGTAGTAAAGCTTAACTTTGTATGTGGTAATTAGAAACTTAGTAATGAATACTGCTTATTCAAGGATTGATGTCTTATATATTATTACTAGCTAATCCCCGCGGTTTTGCTCGCGTTTAAAAAGTAAAAAAGAATACATATTTCAACATAAATGTCATCCCGCTCTCCGTTGACGGCGCGCGCATACGCGTGGAGCGCGCGCCAATGATTTTTTTAAAAACTAAAGCAGCTTACGTTACGCGTTAGTCTTTCAGCTATCTTTCAGTGAAAGTCCTGTCAGTACCAGTCCAGCCGTTTAAAAGATTACCTCAGTCAAACAGGCAGACAGACAGACAGATAGGCAGACAAATAAATTTTCAATTGCATTTTCGTTCTAGGTATCGTGTATTCGAATTTCGTTACAGGCACGAATTCTTATTTTTTTATTGTAGAAGCACGAGCTAAAGCAAACGATCATGTCTTATGATAAGTTATCTATGCTTTCCGTGAACATCCGTAATCAAAGCAATAAGACACGAGGCCTCAGAGATCACACAGGCGTTGCTAACTCTCTCTGTCGTCTCTGATAAATATGCCTTCGTCACAACTGCTGTTATTAGTTACAAATAGGTCTGACGGTTTGGTGAAGTCGAACTGAGGGCTTTGCTGCCGTCAAATCGTCGTTACTTCACTCCAAATATTATTAAACCTGCAAGTAGTCAATCATACTATGTGACTTTATAAATGACATATTTTACAAAGACCTGCCAAAAGAAAAGAGAATACAATTTATGTATATGCTTTGAAAAATTAAGGTATCTAGCAATGTTGACATGTCTGTGGTGTATGAAAAGATGTGTTTTATTATTATGAAAAATTGTTGTACTTACAGAGAAATTCTTGAGATTGAAGAAAAAATGTAAATTGTAATTGTGAATGAAGAGTAAATTATGTCATCGCCCTACTTAAAATGAAAAACTAAGTAGAGCTTAAAAAAGATGAATTGTTACAACGTTTTTACTTTCAACGGAATAAATATTTAGAGGCTTTGTTATTTCCGCGACCATTCCGTTTTGCATGTTTAGCACTTTTGTTAAACATTTCCCATTTATAATTCAATTCCACCAGTTAGATCTTAAGACTTATAGTCGCTACACTCCGTGCATATCATCGGCATTGTAGTTTTCTGTAGTAAATCTGTATAATTTTGGCCCAAAACGCTGCATTTATTTCTCCTGGACAGTAGAAAGTCGATGCCACCATAATATCTCGTAATCTCTTTGATTTTTTCTGTATTCTCTATTGTATAAAAATCGAATATAGATTTGTCTACTATTCGCACTGTATCTGATTTCATACTCCTGTAACGTTTACGTAAATACCTAATAAACCTGTAATACACTATATATAGAGAATGTATAGAGAAGAGTATTGTATAGATAATGTTATTCAGAAGAAATTGATTCTACACAAGAACGTGTAAAACCGACCTTAATTACCGACACGAATTAAAGCAAGAATAAAATTGTTGTTTACAATGACATAAGATAACAAACAATTAATGCAAATAGAATCTTAAGTGAAATCCGGCATTCAAGTTCAATTTCAGCTTCCGTCAAGGTATATCGGTATAATGGCGGTGTCCGCATTGTCGCAGGCGCGGTATATCATCGGCGCGGAAATTCAAAGGACGCTCGGAAGTGGCTGATTTATGAGGGCGGCCGCATGTATGCGCGAGTATTAAAATTTTCATAAAAATATTTTTTATGAATTGCGAGCATTGTGCCTCGCGGTAAATTGCGAATTAATCTCTCGCGCCGTTCTCCTATAAACTGTGTAAGCATTGTGCGAATTTTACAAATAATTAAAGTAGATAGGGCAATGCTACTGGACGGCGTACTACAACACCGTGCAGTAGCGTTGCCCTGAATCGGTCTATTCCACTTTTTAGTGGAATATGATTCTAGGTGATCAAATTCCACTTCAAAAAATATATTATTTTAGTATCATTTTCAGTAATGTATTTCACCTAACCACTGTTGGAATAATGGGTGCCCATGGACTCAGTTAAACGAAACCAAAAAATATAGATTCGTATTGGTTATGTGCTACCTTATTCACAAATGCGTTGCTGCTTTTGAAACTAAATTGGGTAACGTCTTATTATCATCATCTCTGCGTAACCACGCTCTGGTCATGATGATAAAGTTACCTTATAAGTTTGAAAATATAAATTTGCAGACTATATACAGGACTTCAACCTTATTTAGGATTAGGTTTCTGTTAAATGGCAGAGATCTTTGCTTAATAAATAAACCCTAACCCGTACGGTGCTAATATTATAAAAATAAGTCTGTAAAAGTCTTATAATCCCTAGCCAAAGCACTGTTTATTTTAAAGTATTTTGACGTTTAAATTATGCAAAATCGTTTTGACGCAAGTCTCGGCGGCGGGTTAAGGGTGGATATAACCCCATCGCTATAAATATTCAGTTTACGGACACTCAGCCGACTTATGGACACGCTGATTTACACCAGACTAGACTCCGGTATATACTCAGGGTAAAGCCACTTTTATGCACAAAAGCTACGCTGAAAGCGACTTCAAAATTTCTCTGTTTTGTAAACCAGAAAGGGGTTAGCCGGATACGGAAAAATGAAGTCATTTTGCTGCGCCAAAAGCGAAAAATGTTACCGAATTTGATGAAGAGCTCTTTTGCCCCCTTTAAAGGGCATTACTGACATGTAACCTGTATGTAGTATGATGTACACAGTGCATATTACATATCATAGTACTTAACGTCATATCTATCCTGCAGGCTTCTGGGGTCTAGAGTTGGACAGAGGCTAATGGGGGTTCTTGCCAACAGTCACCGCGGCTGTATGCGTGTTGATGATCATACTCGTGTACATATTGGGTTGATACGAGTTGATACGATTCTAAATATCTTAAACATAACAGGCGTTCAAATTGTTTAAAAGACAACTACGAATGTCATTTAGATTTCATTACTATTATCGTTACTAATTAGGCAAACTTTGTTACGAAACACTTAGACAGTATGATAACAAACGTAATAAATGTGGTATACAATAAAATTACAATTTATAATTTGAAATTATTTCCTTTCATTAAAATAGGCCTCTCCTTTTGTTAAATCAAGCCATGCGGGCACGAGAGGCTGATCTCCGTCAATTTAAATATTGGACGACAGTTACAATATAACTTTGCTTATTTAATTCCCTTTGCTAAATCGGGACCCGAAGGGATGAAACACGTGCACACGATACGTAGCGTGACAAGTTGCGACGTCGTCACGACATGATGTCGTGTCGTGATGTCTGAAGGTAAAAGATGATGATGCAACCCTATATAAGTAATTTTTTCTCAAAATGAAAACTCTGAATGAATGGAAAGAAATGGTACATACAGATTTTGTCCTCTTATTAACAAGAAATACGGATGGAAGTAAGTACATAGGTACCTACCTATACATGTTCTTTGGTTGCTAACATTAAAATTATGCTGGAAGAAGACACAGAAACACAAAGGTTCTTCTATCAATAATGATGAAAATAACTTTGAAAAAATTATGTAGCAGGATTTTCTTGCCAATTTACCCAATTTTATAATAGAAAAATGCGACACGACTGATGCAAAACCATGTTGAAGTGAAGTCGAGTCGTAGAAATCACACACTGCAGCATAAGCGCGTGTATCGTACTTGGTTTGCAGTCTCGGTACTACGATCGAATTTTTATTTCTCGGCACTGGCGAGAGTCAGTACCGAGAATTCCCGGGAATTCTCGAGAATTTGGTCTCACGAAAAAATGTTAAATTCTTGCTGTTTATTAAAATAAAACCTTAAAAAATGTTGTAGAGAAGTTTAAACTAGCCCCATAGATGAGCCCCTTGCTCTCGGA
>DWPV01004621.1:0-13403 GCA_018251915.1 Urbanus proteus proteus
GACTTTGAATTAGAAACAGATGAACGGTTGCAAGTACAGATCAAAGACGGTGTGGATTTCTTGAGAGAGGAAGCTGATAATGGTTAGTTTTATTTAATTAGATTATATTCAGTATTGTTATTATTAGTGGTACGATTAGAGCAACCATACTCAAATTGTGTTCCCTAGTGCTCCCTGCAAAGCCTTTACGGGGGTTACGTGAGAATACTCCCATTAGATTATTTTTCTTTTATTATAGGATACACTTACATTGTAACCTAATTACCCATTATAAAAGAATGCATGTAACTTTTTCATTTATTTTGGGGGTCCGGCTCAAAAAAATCACATTTCAAAAGGCCTCCGCCACCAATAAAGTTTGAGAATTATATACCTATGTAGCACTAAAAATATGTATGTAGGTATAAGTCCAGAATTTATTGTCAAAAAATTTTGGTTTTCTATTTAGAAGTTAAAATATATAGCAAAAATACGAATTAATTAATATTTGCTTTTAAAGTAAAGAATATTATCCTGCTAAATCTATAAGTCTGAGGGAACTCCATTGTGTTTAAATATGTGTGAAATTTGCGAAACTGCGGTAAAACTTGTGGGAACATATAGCAATCTATGTAGTAAATTCCCTTCGTTATGAACAGATACTCTTTCCCCAGAATTGTAACTTGGTTAGCTTAGAAAATGGCAGATGTTATGATGAAATCTGTGTTACATTTCTTAAAAGTAAGTGTCTGTATATTTCCAGGCCATCAGTATGGCGCGGTGATGTTCGACATGGACAGCAAAGACAGGACACTGGGCTTGTCGTGTCCGCCGCCACAGTTCCTCGAGAACGACTCCTTGTCGCGTGTTAAGAAGATATTAACTGATAACGGTAAGTTTATGCTTTTCACCTAGGATAGCACTTTCATGAGCAGCTGTATTTTCCTGCAGATCTACTGCAGTTACAGCAGTTAGAACAACTTAATGGAATGTTTACAAGAAAACAGTTCTTATTAGGATTGCCTTTGCTGAAATATAAACTTATAAGAGATAGTAAAAACTCGTTATTATTATTCTGTGGAAATGATGAAATATAAATGTATGTATATTACATATAATAGTGTCAATTTCATAAGAAAAAAATAACAACTAAACACATTTTTAAGAAATTCTAGCAAAAGTAGTTTTAGATTAGAAAGCCCTTTTAATTTCTCATTCTTCTAATTTTATTATTTGGGATTAATTTCAGGCCACTTCATACTAAACTTGGTCTGCCGCGACACTCAACTACAAAGCAATATTCTAGGAACATTGAAACAGCATTTCAAACATTTAGCATCAGCTAAACTATATGAAGAGGTGAACGAAATTATCTTCGCCACGAATGGAAGCAAAGCATACTCCAAAGATGTTTTGGAGGAGGCGGCTAGTGATTTGAATGTATTATCAAAACAAAGAAATCTTACAAAAGATAAATGTGTTGATTTGAAGGACTTCTTACAGTCGCTTACTATTATTTCATAGCTGCAGTGTAGAGTTCTTGTTATAGTTATAGATTACTTATAATTTTAGAGTATGTAAAATAACAAATTTGTATTATTGTAATGAAATTAGTTTTCAAACTGTTATAATCAGACTGCATTATAGAATTGTGTAAGATTAAATCTGCGTTAATTTTATTTCTCAGATTATTTCTTCATTATATCCATAAAGCATCTATAATTTTACATGTATAACATAAGGGATTTAATAAAACTATTCAAAATAAAATTAATTGCATTTAATGCCATTTCTTTGTTTACCGAACTCACTCGACTAGTGTCCACTTCATTTCACAATTTATTGACACCCCCAACACACCGGCATTCTAGCAAACATCACCGCACAAATAAAAATTGTAACATGCTAACAATTAGGCTCCCTAATTTATCACAATTGGCACCTACAGAGGTCTAACAACGATACAAAATATTCTATACAATAATTTAAACAATACATAATTGTTATCAGCGATGAAATAAATTACAATAGCTTAAAACGCTAAAAAGCGACACGAGATTAAGGGAAACAGGAGTTTTCAGTCCTCAGTCCGCATCAGAACACTTTTTTCAATATATTCTTCAGACTTTTTTTCTTCTTACCACCACTTTCACTATCCTGCTGACCGTTCTGCGAGATTTCAGTTGATTCCGACCAGAGGCTGCCGGTCGGCGATTCAGAAGCTGCCTTCTTACTCAGCTTTCCGTTGTACAATTCTTCAACAGGTCTCATTACCGGACTTGGAGTACTTCGCGCACTCTGTCTACTCAGGGTTCGTAAAAACGCAGGTGACGATAACCGCCTCGTTTTAATCGTTTTACTCTTTAAATTATTGAAGAACGATCCGTTTGTTTTTGGTATTTGCTTCTTAGGTGATTCCTCGATAAATTCTTTCGGCTCGGTCACGGGTGCGAAGAACTCACCTTCGTCTAGAGGTATAGGGTTTTCGTGAAGTTTTCTGATGCTATCCTGACGTCCGAGCCGTGAATCCGACTTATTTTCCAACTCCTGGTTTCTATGAAGTATAGACGTTTTTCGTTTTCTGTTTTTTCTAGCTACTTGCCATTCCCCGTCATCGGGGTCTTTGTCCACGTCGTCGGTGGAGAGCCTCGCGATTCGGAAGGCCTCCTCGCTCGGTCTGCGTTTCTTAGCGGAGGGAGTAGCGTGACCGCTAACGCCCTCTACGGATTTTCTTCTAAATTTATCTTGCTTCTTTTTAATCTTCTTCGGTATGGGCATGACCACGACTGATTCGGGTTTTCTTCTTGTAGATATATAATACACCACAATCGCAATAATTATGGATTGATATACGACAAATTTGAAGAATGTCAAGTTTCCGAACCAGCTGTCTCTTTCCTCCATCAGTGTTTTGATTGTGTTCGTAGCTTGCGCCAATTGCTCCTGCACGATCGTCATTTGATCTAGATATTTCTGCTCCCTCTCGGTACTCTTGCGCCGCTCCTCTGTCATCTGGACCACGGTCTTTTCGAAGGATTTCTGCATTTCTTCCACCTGCTTCTTGTACCTCCTGCTTAGCTCCTCGAGATATTGTCCTGATAGGGACATGTTTCTCTCAAGCGTCTGAAAGTAGAAAATAAATGGTTTAAGTTTTTTATGCACAATAGCAATGTATGAAATCATCGAAATAGAGTTTAGACAAATATTTTCATTCGTGTCTTCGAATAGCTTGAGTTTGTTTTAAACTGTACGTTTTATAAAATAAATGGTATAATTCGTTATCTAATATGCTCCGAAACCGAATAGGATTGGAGACCTTTTTGAAATAAACCAAATGTATACATGTGTGTAAGTGTACCTAGTGTCTACCAATATCTAACTCATAACATCCTCTCAATCAAAACATAGTACCTAGCATTTTATACCGCTATTACACGAACAAAAAAGAATAGGACCATCACAATCAGACCACAAATCTTAATGTTAAATGATCACAAAGATTTTAGAATAGTATGGATACTGACCTTCACTCTATTTGACAATCGCAGGAAGACTGACTCTTTCTGTATTGTCGTCTGAGCTTGGTTTTGATTAACAGGGACTTGCGTCCCCGTCGGAGTGGGGTCCACTGCCATCTGATCGAAATCAGATATGAAGTTGTCGTTGTCGATCATCATTTGATCGTTTATCTCATCACCCGTACTCGCGATGACTTCCTTTGGTTTTTCCGTACTGGAATCAGTCTTTTCATTTCTATTTTCAGATTTTGATACATCTTTGTGTTCACTATCAATATTTGTATCTATGCTGACAGCGGGTTCTTCCTGTGGTTCTGGCACTGAAGATTCTTCCAAAACAACTTGGGAATCCTCTTTTTTATCATCTACAACATTTACTTCATCGGGCAGCTCTATAGGAGCGCTTTGATTTGTTTGTTCAGGTACAACAGTTTTCTCGTCCGAATGAACCGTTTCGTTTATTTTATCATCCTCAGGTTCACTATTCTTTACTGGAACTACTTTTATTTCTTGTTCTACATTCGTTTCGCTTGTATTTTGCGGAGACTCATCGACAGTCATATTAGTGGTAACATTCATTTCAGTCTCGAAACTTGTGTTTAGGACAACCTTCTTCTCCTTTATGGCGAGGATATTACACAACGCGGCAAGGTATTTTGGGGGAAACAGAGCGTTCATGTACGCGACGCGTTCTTCACCGAACTCAATAGTCTTTGTACTTTTAAAATCTAAGCCATACTGCTGACATATGCCTGTACACTTTAAAGTCTCGCGTAGGAACACTTGACGCACTAAACTGGTTAATTTGTCCGAGCTACAACTAAGGAGTTCATACACCTCATTATATAAAGTTTCACTACAATTATCACACACTATAATATGGCTGGGAGAGCAACACCGTTTGTACATATTGTCCGTTGATGTGTCATTATGCTCACTGGAAATATTCTTAGGAACTTCTGTCTTGACTAACGCTTGAGCAGCTTTTTTCATTATCGACATAACTGCATCTCTCGCAGATCCGAACAGATTTTTTGAAGGTTCTGATTCGGCCGCGGGAACGTCTGGCACGTCTATGATGTCGTCGTCTTCATCTTCATCAATATGAGCTGTATGTTGAGAGCTCTCCTTTTCCAAAACCTCAAATTCAGATGTTCCGTACACTTTGAACAGCGAAATTGGGCAGTAATGTTCGGAGCCGTGATGCGAGAGCATCTCAACTTTAATAAATTTTCCAAACAAATGTGGAAATAAATCAAAACTCTGCACGTCTCTCATGTCTTGGGCCGTGAATTGTCCGACGCTGGCCCATTCCCGAGTGGGGAACCGATCGCTGAAATACACAGCGATGTCTTTGGGAGTGGAGGAGAATAGTTCGAAGTTGGCTATTTCAATTTTCTGGGCCTGCACAGCCTCACAGAGCTCTACCACAAACCAAATGCGACTATTGCATGTATTGAGCATATACTCGTCCCTATTGGGAGATAGTATGGAGCTGGGCGATCCAGCTTCTGGATTCACAGCAACGACCTTGGCACCGCAAGCTAATGAAGCGTAATTTTTCGATCGTAATTTCGTGCTTTTGCTGCTAAAATTTGTATTACTATGACTAGGTTGACTCGAATGATTTAGAACGGTGTCTTGCTTTTCGGCTTCGGCCAGTTGCTTCTGAGCCCACTCAGAGAACGAGGGTATGTCCTCTTGTGGTGTTTCTGGTTTAACTGGAATGTTTTCTTCCCGCTCCTTCTCTTCTAACTGAGATTCTGTTACACTGTCTACGTCGGACATAGGAACTGTACTTTGAAATGCATCCTCGGTTTGCCTCACTTCGTGGATGGGTTTGGCTTTGACCACAAGTCTTGGTTCTGTATCTTTCTCTATGCCATCTGCCTGCACAGCTTCCTCCTCCGTCGCCTCCACGAGGGCGAAGGATTGGGTGTCGTTGTGCTGCTCGGAGTCATTGACGAACAGTAGCTCGTCGGGGCTCCGTAGATCCAGCTTCGTGTTTTCTGCTAAGGAGATGAGTATTGGAGGCTGCCCGGTGTCAGGTAATCTGAAATAAGAGAAAAAGACGAATTAATATATACCCATCAATATGCCATAAAATACAAGTAGAATTCGCTTTCTAAAAGTGAAAATTATAGAAGCAACGGAATTCAAATATCTTAATACGTAATCCATTTACGGAGCGGTCGGATCGGAACTTAGAACCCTCATCACCATGGATATATAAATAATCAAAAACTAAATTGATACATGTTAAATTTTAACAATTTTCTATGGGACAAGGGCATCTTCCAATTTTTACGCAATACTACCGGAAAACTGAATCGAATAGAAAGCAAATTGAACAAGCACTTGTGACGAAATCGTAGGGACTTTGGACGGATATCGGCAATAAATCATTAAGTATACTTAATTAACTACAGAACGTTTCATGAACAAACCTACTGAAAACGCAACACACCTAATTCTTTAAAAGGTTATAAAAGTTTAAAACTGTAAGTACAGTAACACCTATTAAAGTCGAATTGTTGAAAATTGTTTTACGATACACGAGTTTTTTTTTTTATAAATTAAGTAATTATCATTAAACTAAATTTGATAATTAGTATGGAGCTTAATTAAATAAAAATGTATTATGGAGGTTAACGTAAGCAATTAAGCATGTCAATTAAAAACAATAGGAACCTGTAAAATATTTGTTTCCCTTTTAGAGCATGATACAGAAGCAAAATATCGCTGTTTAAGTATATTACATAGAAAATATACAAATAAATGCTAAAAGAACCAACGTTACCCGTCTGATAAAGAATTAAAGAGTCTATTGTAAGTATATAACGATGTATTTATGTATGTTAAAATGTTGTACGCTATTTAAAGAATGGCACAAGAAAATGAATGATAACACTTTTATCATATAAAGATTCCAACAATAAAGTGATTGTTTCAAGCAACTAAATAAGTACTTTTTAAATAAAATGTATTTTGTTTTGTACATAACTATCTGCGAGCACATTTACATTTTTTTTAAATTTCTTATTCTATTACATGATCGGAATTATTTACGTTCGCTGTTATAACATGCCATAATTTTATATGTATATGTTATACACGTATCCCAGAAAGTAAATACATGTCCAATTGAGACAATCATAACGCCAATTGGAGTGATTGAACAGAGATGTGGGAACAAACAGAATAACAAAGAATGGACATTGCTTACAATGAAATCCGGACACAAATCAGAAGTTTGGGGCGGTAATAAAAACTACTTAAACGTTGCGATATGTAATCTGTGGTCATTTCCCGTGCCAATACTTAATTTTTAAACGACGTCGCTTGCCAGCTGTTGGTTCGCTCATTTAAAATGCTTAGATATGTGTTTAGTATTGCAGCTAAAATCATTTTTGGTAGGTAAAATCTATCACCTAACTCTTTGAATCAAATAAGATCGATCGACATAATATAGTATTATCGGACCTCATATAAATAAAATAGGTAGAGTAATCTACCGCCTTGTATTTGAGTGAAACCAAAAAACTATGCTACTTTCATGTATTTATACGCACACATTTACTCAAAACTAGCGTAGTTTCTTGTCAGTACCTTTAGTTTATTTACGCTCACATAATCACTTATAACCCGACCATTTTAAAAATGGCTTCATTTTTTTGTTCGGAATGATAGATCTACTTACTTTATCTGAGGGTACAAATTCAGATAAATAAAATAGGTTTGTACCATAGTTTTAGAATGTTGGCAGCCCTACCCTGCCCCCCTCCCCCCCCTGCCATGCACCACGTCTGGCTCACCGTCTGTGCCGATCACTTTGATCTCCATGCCTTGTCGCGATCGACTTAGTTAATTAAACCCGTATACAGACTTGTTGACTTAACTGAGTTAGCCGAGGAGAAAATGGGTGAATTACGATCATAATAAGTTGCTACGCGAAGCTCGTGACGACCTCATGCAATATAATTAGGACTTTTACTAAGTTAGGCATTACATTTCCAATACAGAGATATTCTAACTTGTAAAGTAGATATAACATTTTGAATGTAAAGCTTATAAAGTAAAAGAATTCTTTAGAGGCACTAATGTCAGTCACACTCATTTCTGTAACAGTGTTCAGCTCTGCTATATTCTGGTTTCAAGGTTTTAGGGAGAAACACTTACGGAGCCTTTTAACTTACTCCTCAAGACGAGCAATGCAACTATGGCCGACCTCAGACTTTAATCCTATCTACCTGAATTGATTATAAATTTTCATATGCAGCAGTAGCCACCATCAGGTAGAAAACGTTCATTTTCTACTTCTATATTTTAGGAAGCTTCAAAACTTTAAAAGTGCTAAGAATTGCATCTACACTATAATCAAGTCGTAATGAAAAGATGTTATAATATTTATGGCGACTGTAATGAACATGGCACGAAATAATTATTATTTGAAATTAAAAATAACGCTACTTACCCGTTACGGTCTGCAGCTAGGACGTTGACGCCCGGCTCGCTTTGAAATTCGTCAAGTTATAATTAAATCTTAAACCTACAAACATTTTAGTTATATACTTTACCATGGCGTGTATTAAAAATGTTGTTTAAAAACCTTAAATGTTTTTGTGGAATTAAATTTTATAAAAATATCAAAAATACAATTTACCTAAGCAGGTAATTATGGTAATTTCTTATACCTTAAATCTTTTATTAAAAAAATGTATTCTGTACGGTAATTTACAAAACATAACGTTAAAGAAAATAATAAACATGTATGTATAAACAGAAATATTTATTAATATGTTTAGAATTATAGATGCTAGCTTATTCTCGTCACAAATTGACAAACCACAGTACGACTTTTTATAATAACATGTTTGTAACCATGTTTGTAACCAATTCCACTTAAAACAAAGGCTCTTCTTGCAGCCGATCAGAATTTGACGCTAGTAATAGATGTGACGATACCTTCCACTACCTTAACATTTTATGCTCAGATAATTAAAATAGGTAGATTAATCACCGCCTTGTATTTGAGTGAAGCCACAAAACGCTACTTTTATATATTTACACGCACACTCTTACAAAAAAACTAGCGTAGTTTTATGCCAGTTCATTTACCCTGACATATCACTTTTATAACCCGACCATTAAAAGTGGCTTCATTTGTTTATTAGGAATGATAGATCTACCTACTTTATTTGTCTGAGATTTCATGTAATATAATTCATTTTATGTAAATACACATAAAACACAAACGAGTGCTAACTAAGAACCGACAGCGGTAAATTAACCTTGCATATGAAACAGTGAAAAGGCTCACAAGCCTCACGCACGGTGAATCATAGCTCTCCACGCTGAATCAAACTCCATCCATTGCATCATGGTCTTAGCATGTTTATCTTTATTATTCTCATTATATCCAAATATAGTTTGATACGTAATTAATGAATAATATTCATGGCTTCGTTGCTTTTACATTGGGCTCGGTTTTCTTAAAATAAGGTTACCACTAGTCAACTAAGAATGTGATTTCACCTTAAGAGCACTATAAACTATTTAGACAAGTTGGTTTTAAATGATTATTTTAACCATTCGGCCAAGACAGCGTTATAAAATAATTATGTATTAATTATAGTTAATACTTGTGTTTGATATTTCAAAGATACATTTGCGCTTATTACAACTTTATTCTCCCTTGCTTAAACGATGAACGAGAACGTCGCGAGTAAACCTTTAAGCTTGAGAGTTAGTACAAAAATCTTTTTCAAGGGTGTGTGAATTCGCATTTGACCAGCGCGGTTGATTAATGCCTAAACGCCTCTCACTTTAAGAAGAGATCCATGCCCAGCAGTGGGAAAGTAATATGTTGATGACGAGTTCAATCAAGACACTTCTAAAACAGTCATGGTTTTGTTTCACAACCGGACCTCCAGTGTGATAGATCGAAATACATATTTTCGTGTTTGATGTAAAATAATTTGATAAAAAATCTAATCGCCGGCGGTCCGTGAACACAAAGGAGGGCTTTGAAAGCCCGTTGATGTCTTTTTACGGCGCATTACAACCTTCTTCGGCCGCTAGTTAGCTAGTTTTTAGTTTTTGTGCCACCGCCATAGTTTCGTCGCCCAGTTGCCCACATTGATTCTATGTTTAATATCCAATAAAATTATTATTTTGAGAAAATAACAGAATTATAAGTAAGCCGGTTTTAAATTACAACGAACCCGTTTTTTCATGATATACCTACTCATCTATAACCCAACTTTTCCTTTCATATACCTAAGTTATATGTTTTCATTTTAGTAATTTAGGACTATAACAAATAGAAGAAAAATATCCATTAAAAAAGTATTCAAAAGCGTAGATTTAGCAACGTAGCGTAGATTTTTAAAACAATTGTAATTCATTAGAAAAAAAAAAAAAAAACAAAATTAATGCATAGATAAATAAAACTTTTAGAACTCCCTAGTCCCTAGAATTGTAGAGTCTTAATTGATTACGATTATCACAATCATTTATAAAATTAGGAACTAAAGTTGGAATTGGAATGGATATACTCAGTTCTAAAGCTAGATCTTACATCCAATACGATCCAATTAAAGTCGGTGCGGCACGTTAGCGAGATGAAACTCTAGATAGGGTATCGCCTCGTAGCTAGCTGTGCGAATCTGCTCACAATGAACGACGGCATTCCTCAAGGCCGGTCGTTCAATCCATAGGTATTTCCTTAAAAGTTATCTATTTCAACCATAAAAAATACAAATAAACAAAAAGAGCCGCTTTTTAGCGATTCAAAAACTGTCAAACGTAAACCGTCAAACGTAAAACGTCGGTAAACCTAATTAGTCAGGTTTACCGATTAGTCGATGTGTAGTCAGCCCGTCTGTAAATTTCTATATCTTTCTTCCATAAAAGTCTCAAAGTATTGTGGACTCCCAAAATCGTGTACAAAATCAAAGCTACAAACATCATTAATTGATTACGATCATCGCCGATCATTTATAAAATTTAAGACCGAAATTGGAATTGAAATGGATATACTCAGTTCTAAAGCTAGATCTTACATCCAATACGATCCAATTAAAATCGGTGCGGCACGTTAGCGAGATGAAACTCTAGATAGGGTATCGTTGCTAGCTGTGCGAATCTGCTCACAATGAACGACGGCATTCCTCAAGGCCGGTCGTTCATTCCATAGATATTGCCAATAAATAGATAGCTACGAAGAAATAATACGGCTGTTACTTCAAATTAGCTACTATTAAAATATATTTCTGTAATTGTGATTATACGTCTCTTTTTTATATTTAGAAACGGCTGAATCGGTTTTAAAGAACGTTTTATTCAACATTTTGTACGTACCTTGTGGTTTGTGTCCCTAAAATATTTAGGGATTTGAAGTGAAAATCTGTTATGGAGGTGAATGACATTGACATGACATTAAAACCTTTATAAAATAACGCATTGAAATCGCCTATCTTTGTAGAAAGAGCGCACCTTAATGGTAATGATACACCTAAGTTTATTATTAAAAGTTTATAGTTATAGTTTAGTTTCCATAATTGCAAATAATTTCTTGTTAAAAAGAGGTACCTATTAACTTATAGTTTAACACATGGTATTCCAAATTAGTAGTAGATAGTTAGTTTATTATAGAAAAGCTATGAAATTAATTTAGGTATGTACCTTTGCTGAATGATTTAAAATTGTTTTATAACCATGTAAAATTCAATTCTAACAAGATTTAATATTTTTGAGAGCTTTCTTTGATTTACTTACATATTATGACGCACCTACTCTCTTTCTCAATATTGTCAATATCTCCAAGGTTCTTGCTCTAATAAAATATTTGAAGTCGGTAGAAAAGTGAGATTAAGCTCTACAATTTTTTTAAAATATTTTGGGTCACTAATATATAGGTACTTATTTATCAAACTAAACCAATTTTACAATTTATTTTACCATTTAAGTTTAAAATACTACTCTACTAAAGAACAGGAAAATGGGATTATAATCACCTATTTTCCGCTCTTATTTCTCTGAGATTTGCATTTTATATCAGTGGAGGTTGTGTAAAAGCCAGCCGATCGTCGATAGAGTACGCGCATGTCCAATAAATTGAATGTTTAAAGGCCGCTCGGCAACGTCTGCGCCGGTCCAATAGGACAGATCGTGCTAGTCGCTCTCATACAGCGGTGTTAGATGAATTGTGGAGATCAGGGTTGCCAGTACAACACTGAATACTCGAAATATGTCCCGTACACCCACTGGCTCGCTGGTTAAGGGCCTCAGAGCGAAAATTTACTAGAATCCAGCTCAGGCTATGTTTTAATTACTTGAGTCCGAGGCTAGGTGCTAGGTATACGTTTATTTCCGTAATAAAAAGATGCCTGGCATAGATCAAGTCCACTTTATTAATTTAAATTTAATTATACCTTAAGATCTGGTTCAAAAGTCCGGCTTAGTTCTAGAAGCATTCTCTACCAGTCTACTCAGGATACTCAACCTTGACTTTTAGGCTCATTTCCTAATTTTTGTGATTCCGATTTATAAAGATCTAGTCACAAATATAAAGTAGGCAAATACAAACAAAAACCTTACGTAATATAATTATAGTTTTATACAATAGTTTTAAGTTAACACACACCTCAGATGAAATTATGGACATATACCGATCTTTCAGCTACTTACATGTTCTTTAATTTTGTCCCTTACTATCTTAAGTGACAAAATTTAAAAAATAAATATTTTGTAAAAATTTATACTACGCGCCTTGTATTAACCGGACTTCATCACGGTAACCAATATCCACAGCACCGCGTTAACTGTACTTAACATCTTTAAAATAGTATATGATTTCCACGATAAGGCCGATCAGGTGGCCTAGACGAGTCCTGGCAGCCCTCAGCGCGGACTCCGCTGGCAACAACGGTACCGGCCTCGGCGGCTAAGGGCGGGCCCTGAATGCCGTCCAACTAGTTTCTCCTTTGCACGAGGAATGTCACCTACATGCGATATTATACATCTGCAGTTTGCAAAACCCTGGAAAAGGTCTAGGATTGCTCACCGAACTAAAACCCATTTAACTAACCGTTACCTTAAATGAGACGTATAATACTTAATCTCTGAACTTAATCATTTGCTACAGTTCTACGAAAATAAAAATATATATCAGAAATATATTAAATTATTATTAAGATTAGTAAAATAATTAATTTATTGTGTATATTTTAAATATTTTCTACATAAAAATATCGTAACTTCATGTACAAATAAATTCTAAAAATTTATTACTCCTATGATACTGAACTTAAATTAAATAACAAAATGAGTGATTCGATAACGTCATCATTAACTTTGTTTATTGACCCGAGCGTTTGAACCGGGATTTTCGAATGTGATCAATTATCCAGTACAGCACTAGCAGCTTAATCATCAAACCTGCTTTTCGGTCCAGAAACTTTCTGTAATTTTTTAAAACGTCTTATTGAAATGATTTTAATGGAAATAACCCTATAGAAAATGTATTAAACTTCATTATGACTAAAAATAATATATTTTAAAACAAAATAAGCATAGAGTAATAGAGAAATACTTTAAAGTATTAATTATGCCTTATTAAACTACAGCTAGCAAACAAGTTTGTAGTGCTACCCTATTTAAATGATTAATAACATTCTAACGGCCATGTTCAGATATTTATAAATAATTCGTTATTTTTTTTTGTACCGATGACACGATAAAATGTAAACTCAGCATGCATTTACCTCAATAGGAGCGAGCAAGATACATTAAAAAGTCACACCAAAGCTCGCTTGTCTCGGCTGCACGTCATTTGGACTGTTGCTAGGCGGGAACCAAGCATCGAATAAACATGCTACCACTTTGGATGCGTTACTTATTATA
>DWPV01004622.1:0-13399 GCA_018251915.1 Urbanus proteus proteus
CGCTAGTGACGTTGTTAGCGTACGTATCTCTATTAGCACTAGTGACGTTGTTAGCGTACGTATCTCTATTAGCACTAGTGACGTTGATAGCGTACGTATCGTTAGCACTCGTGATATTGTTAGCGTACGCATCGTAGTAAGTGCACACTAGGTGTTTGGTACCCGCATCACACGTGGTATTGCCGCTGGGAACGCTGGAAATGAATGATCTGACTGATGATAATGAATGACTGAAGAGAGGATGAGCGAAAGACTTTGGATTTTAAGGTAGCAGAATCGTTAATGGGTCCCCTCCAGAAGCGGTAGTGTGCTTCACATATTTCTGTCTAATGCCAGTGTTAGATAGCGCTGTTGTGTCTTGGTCTGAAGTATGTTACAAGGGAGACATACCAATCTGAGGCCTTTCAACTTAGTCGTCTCTTATACTATTTTTTGACTATGACATCTGGAGTTGTTTATACATTTTCATGGACGGCAGGGGCCACTTACCTTATATTTATGAGGAGGACTACGTGCTTGTTTGCTACTACTAAGAATTATTTATTTCATTTTCTTACAGACAGCGACACCTGATTCTCTCGTCTTGGTAGATGAATTAGGAAGAGGAACTTCCACATATGAGGGCTGTGGCATAGCTTGGGCGATAGCTGAGTAAGAATAAAATTTAATTTCGATAAATAAATAATATGACAGAGACGAGGCATCCATAACTAAGCTTTGTCTAAAAACAGGATTCGTTGGAATGGTAGTGCCCAAAAGTAGTTTGGTAGTAGACTTACGAGTTCTACTTTTAACATAACTTAATCATGTAGGTTTCCTTATAATGTTTTCCTTCGCCATTAAGGCTAGTGATAAGTAAGCCATTTCTAATATGTACATAATATAGCGTGAAAGGTTGCAGTTTGTACCGCTTGGTTATCATTGCTTAGAAATGACCATAATTCCACATTGTAATTAGCCAATGGCTGAGTATAGCTAAATTACAAGGTGGAAGAGCTCTTTCTGGGTCGACTCCGGTGGGACCACTGCCACACCTATATTTTCTGCTCTGGTTGTTCAGATCTGGTGTTTTACCACACGTTCTTAGACAAGATATTCCAACATAGTCCTCAGGAGTAATAGCGCATCTGTACTAACCTCTGGTAAGATCCCAATCTTATCTAGGAATAATTATAAATGTCCATGGGCGGCAGAAGTCACTTAACTTCAAGTGGACTGCATGCCAGTTTCTACTTCTATATTATAAGTGTGTTGTTAATTATTACAGAAAACTAGCAACAGAATCAAAATGCTTCTGTCTATTCGCGACTCACTACCACGAGCTCACACGCCTACCGAGTCTCCATCCTGGTGTCATAGTAAATTCACACGCAGAAGCATCTGTAGTGAACAATCAACTGCTATTACTGCATAAGATTATCCCCGGACCTGCCATGCACTCCTTGGGTCTCCATGTTGCCAAGTTGGCTGATCTACCTGACTCTATACTTGAGGTAAATTGTTTTAAACTAACATTATCGCGCAAATAAAATAAAAAAATAATATGTAATGAGCACTCACAATATGTGGTTTTAATATCTTTATAGCAATATTATTATGGCTTTATCAAACAATTATTAAGATTATAATCATAATCTTTATGGTTTCAGACACGTATTATATGTACTTCTAAAAATATTTATAATGCCTTGTAGATAAGATACTATTCTTGTAGAAAACTGCTTTGTATGTTGTTGCATTGTTATTGCTATGTTTAAAATAAAATCAGATTGATACAATGCATGCAGCCATTTTTTAAATTAATATAGACATACGAGTAAATTTTGTATGTACGTATAAGTTCATATTTAACCAATCACATGTATATCATTATTAAATATTACTGGGTTCTTTTCCCGGTCAGGCAAACATTTACTTTAATATGAATAATATTATTATAAATTTAATATATATTTTTCTGTATGTCATATGTATCTTAGGAATTTGAGATTTAGAGATATCCTAAATATATAAAATTGATTATTTTTAACCCCTTAAAGTTAGATTTGTAAGAAGAATACTTTATATTTCAGTACGCAGAAGCCAAACAAGCGCAGTTGGAGACCAATTTGTTCGAAGTGGAGACTTCCGTTAAGTCCAAGGAGACATCAGAGGGACAGAAAATAATAATTGATTTTTTGAAAAAATGCAAGGAAATAAACGACACCTACACTTCAGACGAGGAAATGTTAAACGCAATAAGCGAATTAAAGAAAGATCTTATTCAGCAAAACAGTGAATATGTGAAATCACTCATGGCGTTATAATTAGATGTATCGTTATCTTTTTAAATAAAAAGTCTCACACTGCTTTAATCTTCATTTCTTTCTTTAAGAAGCAAAATTATTTTTATTTACTTGACATTTAAATCAGATATCCTTAATATATCGCAGCAAAATATCAAGACTCGTTGAAAAGCGTCAGGTCGTTACACGACGGCGTACATAAAGCAAAAGGGAACTACACATTCGCTTTATACTTATAGGCACAACCTTAAGAGTCTTTGAAAGACCCACTTTACTTATTCATGTGTGCACGCCTTGTTTCGACCCTCACGTAAGGCCAGAGTAATTGGGCGCCATTCTGGAATGGGTATTTCGCTTTTTTGCAGTGCTCTCTTCTCACGTACGCTGTACGTTGTACGTGATCGTGCGTAGTAAAGAAAAAAAACGATGAACTGTATTGAGGAACGGCTTATATTTTTTCGCCAATGATATTATTTTCTTGAACATTTATTTAAAAAAATGATAGCCTAGTATACGCTTCGGCTTATCAAATCGTCGATGCAATATTCAAAATTCAGTTTAAAACTAAACTGAATTTTGAATATTGCATGCAGTGTGCTAAAGCACAATATCAAGTGTAAAGTAGTTAAGTACATATATATTTCTTTGTAGTAAATCACTACATATTACAAAACAAAGTCGCTTTCCGCTGTCTGTGTATGCTTAGATCTTTTAAACTTTGATTTTGATGCAATTTTTTTTCAATTCAATAGGAAGGTTTTTATATAATTTAAAGCTTGCGAAGCCGCAGGCAAAAGCTAGTATGGTAATGAGCACTCAACATACATTTTTTAAATCTTCATCAATACACATGCTATCCCAGAGGTTTAATCAAAGCGTTGCGTAAACCACCATCCTATGAACTGCAAATCCATATAGTATAGGTACGTAGGCAACTAACCTGAAAGTAATTTGGTGAAATAAAACTAAGGGCTGATTTAACATCCTATCTTTATTATTAACATCAACATTTTGAAATACAATAAAAAACAAAGACATAAATTCTCTTAATAATATATTTTCAGTGATATTATTAGCAAAATAAAATAAGAGTCGATATTATTAGAGGTGCATGGAAAGTGAGATGATATGAATTGTTTTATGATTAAATAACTCCAGCACACAACCAATACATTTTTAAGACCTGTATTTTATAATATTGAAAATGTTAAATTTAAACTAATTTTACATTTATCACACATTATTACTTTTGGGATTTTATTATTTCATTATCCCAGTTATGAAACATGACTTTGGCTTTAGATGTTTTAAATGGCTTAAGAAATAATAAGATAGCCGATTCACTTGTTGACGAAATAATGTTATTTTTTGAGATGATCAAAAAGTATTGATCATTTTCATGATATTAAATAATAATTAATCATAATTACTTAGTGGTTGTTTACGCGAATATGAATCGACTAAACTTACTTCCTTATTCATACCTTTACATTTAGTAAGAACTTAGGGTAAACTACATAGATATCGACTGCCCACATACAGTTTTAACAAAATACAGTATTTTGTGTTAGGTTTTAAACATAATTTTCACTCAACATGACAATAATCCTCTTTCAAGCAATATTTAAAAAAATGTGACAGGAAAGGAGGATAACATTTTATCTATTTTCGTAAAGACATGTTATGTATGTTATGTGTAATGGATTTTTAGCCATGGACAATCACTGAATCTGAATACTAATACTTTCAGTTACCTATTGCCCGCCCATTTCAGCAATATGTATTATTTTTATATGAATTTATTAAAAGCTAATAATAATAAGTACAATAGTAAAAAAAAAATGTTTATGTTTGACATCTATAAAGGCAATAACTATATAGTTTACCCTACTTCCTATATAGAAAAAAATAGGACGCTTGAGCTTATCATAATGTCTACCATAATGCAAATATCCTTACACGTGGACTATCACTGTGGCAAACAGTATGTGAAATAATTATATTTAAAAAATCAATATTGAATCTGCCGTATACTTACAGTATTAAATTTATATTTTACAAGTAGGTAATATTATTGAATTTCTAGCTACTTTGTAATGTTTTCTAAGTAATAAAGCTACATGTGAATAATTCAAACTGATAATTACAAATTAAAAAGAATGAAAGAGAATAATAGAAGTTAAGCAGAAGAAAATAGGTTTTATAGAAGTGATCATAATGTATGCCACAGTACCAATCGACTCGATATGTGTGGAGTTTAATATTATAGGCTGAATAGCTTGCATTGTACTGTTTTAGAAAATTGTATTTCTCAAAAATTGTGAAATTCTGTCATTTTATTATTGTCAAAATTAAATATTACCAGGAACAATAATTACTACATGTCAATATCCCACTGATGCATTATTGACGATTATACTTATTAAATTCTGTATCTCTAATTATAAATTATTTTGGTAATAATAATAGTTTACAATTCAACTCAAAACAACAATAGAATCTGTATCAGTTCCGAATTGTTGTTGAACAAGTGTTGTCGTTATATTACTTCCATATCTATCGGTGGGACAAAATGATAAGCTAAGATATTAACAAAAATGTACAGAATGTCATTTATCTTTAAACAATAAATTACATTAAATCAGTTATCATCTACAATTATGTTCTCCTTTGACAAACTCGGCATTCGAACGGTTTTGTTATTGCCGACCGCTTCATGTTAAAATATATATTACAACGCTATATTAAATCACAGCTGAAGCGGTCAACGCGTGGTTTCAGCACGCACTAGGGTTGTTACGTGATTTGACTAGTATCGAGTCCGTCGCGGGTCTCTGCTCACGAGAAATACAATCTCACTGCATTTTGGAACGTCCTTCGGCACATGGGGCACTTGTTGGTGGCGAGGGCGCACTTCGCGCAGGCAACCACGTGACCGCACGGTACGAAACAAACGTTACGTTCCTCGACGTAACAAATCTTACACAGTTTAGAGTCCTCTACGCTATTCTCATTTTCTACACTTTCACTCGATACAGTACTAGTGGCGGAAGACGATGATGCGGCTGCAGGTTGATCGTTCTTCTCCTGCGGTGCACGAATCACACAGGCTTCCGATATAACTTTTTGAACGTACTCTCGCCCCTTTACCAGTTGAACGTAGGCGCATCTGTGAAACCACCGTGCGTGTTGTTCCCACGGTACGTCGTCATTCTCCCAGTCTTTTAAACCTCCGTCACAATAGAAACATTTAGTTTTATCGCCCTGACCGGTGTAAAAGAAGCCGGCTTCCGCCAACTCTTCTGGTTTTTGACGCATACAACGCGGCCAATCGCTAAAGGTTCGTAGACGAGCGGCGACCGATGCTAGATTCGCGTGGACGGGCCCAGGCATCCGCACGGGATTAGCAGTGGGAGGAGCTCTAACACCGCATTCATCACGTCCGTTCGAAATTGGAGTATCGAGCGGTACATTGCCGGCGCTAGCTAGTTGTTTTAGAAACGGACATTGCGGTGCCCATTTCTGGTGATCCGTTGCGGGATCGTCGCCCTCCACCCAGCGCATAATTTCGACCTTACAAAAGGCACATCTCACTTCGTCGCCGCAGCCAAGATAGTAAAAACCATTTCGCGCGAGAAGCTCCGGGGACAAAAATGATACAGGCCAATTGTCGAAAGTCTTGAGTCGCTCATCTTCGCGCCGCATATCAGGCGCCTCTGAGTTAAAGGCGAATATGTTGCGGTTGTCGGTTTTGTCGTCAGTCGGAGAGGAAGCAGATGACGACGCGGAGGATCCGGGACTTTCACCACAGCCTAAAGTTGGCCGTCCCAGTGGACTTACGATAGGTCGACCCTTGTATAACTGGATCATCACTTGATTCTTTAACGATGACGCAGGGTTGTTCGAAGCCACTGAAATAAAGAAAAACAATATGTTTAACATCACTTTCAAATTTTACAATCAGAGGGTTAAATAGGGGTAAGGAGTTTTTCACGCTAGTCTACATGTTATGTTTTCATTCCTCACTAATCAATAGGCATTACTATATCGAAAATCCTGACTCTATAGGTACGAGAACAATCTTAATCAACGGTTGTCATAAATAAACTTTTGCCGTGTGTTTGTGGATATATAACGATGTGGGACAAGGCGAGTGACGGCAAGTGTTTTCGAAAACAGTTTCACATAACAACAAGTTCGCGGCAGCTTGGCTGGCTGCGTCATCCACATTCCATTCCCGCAGCCTCCCGCCCCTCCCACCACATTCCCCTCAGTTGCACTCAGTGCGCATGCACCAGCTCGCGATCAATTTTTCACCTCTATGGTAAATATATGGTCATATATTTACATGAGACCCCAAATGAGAAGAATAAGAATGTATGTACAGTTGTAAGTGGACCTTAGGAAAATCTTGACTAAGATGTGGACTTCAGACTATCATATGAATACGAGAAAATTTTAAATATCATTAGATATTTTTGAGTCCTTCAGATAAGCGAAGGATATACATATATCAAATAATAGTATAAACGATGTAGATAAAATATGTATTACGTAATGGTGTAGTGAAACCATGAAAATGTCTGTGCACAGTAATGGCCGCACCGATCAATATTTACCATTTTTGAGCTTTTGATCGACTAACATAGGCATTTTAGGGATTTGCAATACACTCACTGGTATTTCACGTGACACTACAAACACTCATTTCAAATGTGAAGCACTGAAACCATTCACTACTTGGAAGAATTTTAGATTTAGCGGAATACAGTAATGGCAGTCGACTGGTCCCTAGCATCGTTGAAAACTCATTCGGTGTCCAATAGTGGATTACGTGCTACAATGACTACCCCTGCGCATGCGTGTACAATTTTAAGAGGGTTCGAATTCGTCGTCGTGGGGTGTAAAGCACAGCTGTGCGGGGTCGTTGCTAGGCTCGCCCTTATTGTATTTGTAACATTTTCAGGGCCGACGTCAGCACGTTACTCTACCTATAGTAACCAATCAAAAACATACCATTTGGTTTCACATATTTTTTTTAAATCTATGTTATTTATAAGTAATGATTAGACCTGATAACTGAGCCTGATAACGCGAATTTTTAGTCCAGTCTGAAATTTTCGTCGTGATGTCACGTGCACTTGATAGATAATTTCAGCGTGACCATCACAGTAAGGGGCATATCTCTATTCATATACTTATTCATGTCTACTCGATACGATAAACGAGCAAGGAGCGCGAAGGGACGACGCGGGAGAGATGTAATTCTCAATCAGGCGAACGTCTGGGGCGACGTTGCCACTCCGCTCACTGCCGACCGGATTTCATTCATATTTGAGATGCGACGTTGCCGTCTCAGCGGAAACCGCGACCACACAGCGTAAAAAGGGCCTGTGGAATGTGGCAGTACTGCTGTGGCAGGGCTAAGCAGTACCGAATAAAAAAGTGACGGTGTGGAATGCGGACGGTGCTTAGTAGTAAGAGTAATAAGTTTAACGTTAGCTGTCAAAATTGAACCTTCACTCTGTATAGGAATGTATGTGGGCCCTTCAATTATTTCTTTATAACCATAGTCCTACAACATTTACCTTCTGTTTTATTTAGTTTCCTCTATGTACCTACGATGAAAATTTTTGATGGGTAACCTACCTACCTACTACTTTTACGTAATGATTATTATTTGCAATATTGCTTAAACGGTAGGTAGGTACAAAAAATAAAATGAGGGCTGTGCCAAGTGACTTCTAAAAGGCGGCGTTCGTGTTCGGCAATGCTTTCACATAGCCCGAACACATGTTACATGTCGGATAAAAAGTGAGACACGATACTAATGAAAATAAAACAAAAGGCTCGGGAGCAAGGTCCATGGCGGTCGGCGCAAAGAGCAAATGAAATTCAGCATTGTGTTGTGCCTTAACTCGGGAGAGCGGCGAGAGGCGGCGCCGGCTAGCGTGGGGAAGGGGACGGGGCCATGTTCTCATGCCTTTGGGTGGTCGCCGCTCGGCTTTCGAATTCCATTGCCTCGCCTGTAGCGCCTACGCACCACTACTAGACACTGATTTCTTTAATGCCTTTAATGACTTACTCGTGTCTTTTCCTCAGATTCAAACGTATGAAAACAGAACAGCTTTTTCTAACCATTCATGAATACAAAGGGTAGTCTTAATGAATGAATGAGTTATAGGCATCGGACGCCGCCAGCCTATCCAAACATTGGTTTCCGTCATCATAAAACATTAAAAATAAACTGAGCGATATACGGCGGTAGACGGTTACGATAACGAAGGAAATGAACATCCGCCAGATGGGGAACATATTTACCTACATTGAAACTACCTTCCGTTGAACATTAAAACAGGATAAAAATTATTGAAAGAATCCATAGAATATTAAACTAAAATTAGGAAAGTAGATGAAGAAATAAGCGCAGGCTTGTGCCAAGACGTGTCTAGTATTATTGCCGGCAGAATGTTGCAGATGAAAAGGTTCAACCTGGCTTTATGGAAGAAAGCACTGTCTTGTGTACTATGTACCTATCTAATCATACTCCCGCGGATAGTACCGCGGCCCGCGGGCGACTGCATTCCACGCCCGTTCCCATCGACGACCGTAAATGGTAATCACCGCCTTATGGAACACTCTCCATACTTTAATATACCCTAATACCTTGAATATGTGATATACAATAAACTCCACTGAATAGCACGGCAAAAAATCTGTTTCAGAAAGTAGTGCAAAAAAAGCTTCCATAGATAACTTAAGTGTTATCCGAAAATAAAATGTTTATTAAGCATAGGTAAATATTCGATGTAATCATTATGAGAATTGCTGCTATTCCCGATGTATGCTATAATTCTGGGAAAGTCAGCGATGCTGAACGTTTAATGAAAAAGACGATACCTAGCAAACACTAACAAGCCGCCGAATGAGGTTGTTATGGTTTGTTTACATTTATTTCGGATCGTATTTGCCCGGAGTATGTATAATCACTTATATCCGGGCCTCCGAGCCCTCTACTTGTTCTGATCATGCTTAATTTTCAGTTGACAGCAGACTTGCTACACTAGCGCCACACGGCAGACAGGGAAATATTGCTTTAGAAAAGATTGTTCGTTTATTGTAATTTTTGCAGTAGTATTAATCTGGTATTACTAATTTACTAATACTGCTGTAACGATTTGTAGTTTTAATTCGGTAAAAAATGCCTACATGTAGCCAGCGGAATTGCATTAATAAATGAAATAAATTATAAATTTGGAATTACTTTCGCAATAGTTAAAATTAACTGCAAAAATAAGAAAATCTAAATTGTTTTTTTTTACAGTTAAAACAAAATTATTAGTTTACTACAGGAAAACAAAGGTACTGTATAAATAAGGAAAACATTTCAAACAAACTAGTAATTTGAGGCTTCATCAACAGATGGCGCTAGTAGGCACGTTACAACAATAGAACCAAGATTCACAATGGAATTTGTAGTAAAAAGTGTAAAGACACACTTTACATGATAATAGAAATAATTCTACATCAAATAATGCACAATAGCTGCACAATATTCTATTTTGTATACAAAGATTTTCTATTTAAAAATAATAAAAAAAATCATATTTAAAATTCTCAATCATTGTGAGTATTGTTTTATGCAGTGGAATTATCTAACCTATAATCTACCAAATATAGCTGTTTGCTATTGGATCATGTATTTATAAGGTCATGTTACCAAATTTGTTAGCTAGAGGCTCCATTGGGTAGAGGATAAAGCAAGGCCAATTGCTGTATGACTAATGTAAAAAACTGCCATAGCTGTGTACTGCTTATATTGAATCTATAAATCAGACTACTAAATGCACTAGTGCTAATAAGTTTTACTTAAGTCGCAACTAAGTAATGGTATTTACCTCGTTATTCATGTAAACAAGTACAAGAATTGTAAGAAATACTTAAAAACATCCTAATAGGTAGTAAGTACTAAAGTGAAGACTCATTCGATATAATTATCGTCATGATAAATACTTTCTCAGAATAGATAATCAATAAAAGTAATGACTGTAAGAAACAACAGATTAAGAATATATTAAATTGTTTTGCAAATCGTTAGTAATACAATGTTTGTAGTTTGTTTACATCTTGTAACATTTTGGTACGTCATCCGTATTATTAAATTTATTAAAATGATATTATTAAGTATGAATTATGAATGTTAAAATTTAAAAAGGAATCAGCCATTGTCAGTTCAAAGCCCAAAAAGTAAACCGTAGCATTGACAAAGGTCTTTGTAGGTACCTACAAAAAAGTAAATCTTTTCCCTCTTTGTATAGGTATAATTAATTCAAAATTTTCCTATTTAACCACAATCCAAATAAGTAGGTAATTAACTATTCTATACATATACATCCAGTTTAGAAAATAAATGATAAATTACTTTATAATATTTATGTAGGTAAACAATATTTTAAATAACTTTTCAAACTGGGCAACATATGGCTGGATGTATTACTAAAACTTTTGTATACAACATACAATAAAAAATAGTTTTAAAATTATCTACAGCAGCCAGCACTGTATACAAAATTGCATATATTTTAATATTGAATTGAATAATTATTATTTTAGTCTAGTAAACCTTCCACAATGTGCATATCAGCTGTTTGTTCCTTGACAAAGATACAAGAAGGTAGGTTATGTAAAAAGTATTCTTACGTATGCAAATATTAAATTGTTACATTTTACAGATAAAAATGTTTAATAATTTACTGTCACTTTAGTTCTAAATGCAAAATGTTAGGATGTGAAAGCGGTGTAAAAACGAACCTAACCCCTCGAAAGTGGAAAATAACAAACTTATTAAACCCAGAGTTAAATACTTGTCTACTGGCGTGTAAATCTAATTAGACCGTCTACGAAAACAGCGAATCAACTCAACAGTGACGTTGCCCTCGTTCCAAATTACAAACATATGAATAGGTTATGTAAGAAAAAAATACCTTTTAAATCCATTTTTTGTAATCCAGGTAATATGTGTCCACTATACAATATTTTAGCACATTAACTGGTAAATTACAAAAAGTTATTTGTCCTCACTCTCACTGAAATTATTGAAACCGATATCAGAACATCACAAGTTTTCCATGAGCGCGAAACTCGCAACTGCCGCGTCGTATGTTCGTCGGTCGGACTTAGCCGGTGACGTCGGCGGAGCGAGCGAGTGAAGTGAGTTACGCACGCGATACGAAACAGAAATACTCGACAATTCATTCACTCTCTGATGTTCAAAAACTGTACTGTCTGCGTTTGCGCTTGGTCGCTTAGCTGACTAGCTACTCCAGTAAATGCCGGCCTTGTAGGCTGTGCTTGTGGCTTGTAGTTCGAATTCAGCTACGCCGCGTAGCATCTTTCTATACTAAATTTAATTTATTCCGTTCGTTCGATTATCGACTCGCTATCGCTATCGTTAGCAAGACTAGCATCGAAATAAGCCTTTCATTCGTAATGTTCTCGTTCTCGCTCTACGTTTATCTATTTACTGTCGTCTTTGTAATATGTCTACTTCCTTTCTCACAGTCAGCTGCTTCCGTCCATTCCTTTTACCCCCTTACATAATAGCTACCTCTTACATGTAAAATGGACTATGTTAAGCTAGATGTATGCAATTAAAATTTTACAACACCATACAAGTTTGTGTAAGATACAAATTAGTGGATAGGTAAGATACATTGTTTTACTCAAATGGAAAATTAAAAGATAAATATTAAATACTGCTCACAACGCAATCTTATATAATGTAAAGTTACATAATAAAATTTGACATGCCTATTTATTTAAATGTTATGTATGTGCTCAATTCATAAAATCTCTTTTGAATATATAAAAAAATCCATGTAAAATTTTCAACAATAACAAGTAACATTTTTTTAACAAAACAAGTACTTACACGTGGAATTTGATGTACCTGGAACTTGTCCATCGTCATTTTTATTTTCATTCTTTTCCGCCATTTTTGGTATTTATTTCCAAGAATTGTCTCCAACTATTAGCTCGGAATATTTCATCTTGGGAATATTCCACTGAAAAAATATAAATCGAAATAAATAGTTTGTTATCGAATGACAAATACGTCAACGATCAACTGGATCAACACAACACTACTGAGTTCCACAGATAAAGATATACGTTAATAAAAATATATAGGAAAAATAATAATCTTTTTGTTAGGATTCCGCCCGTTGAATAAAAATAAGTTCCGCCGTAAAGCAATAATATTAACATTTGTCAACGTTAAAAGGTATTACCTAAGCAGTTTACCAATCGTGTGTGAAGGAATTGAAGGAAACTCTCGAGATTAGTCGTAATGGGCATTGTTAGGTACCTATGTGTCTACCTACGTCTACTACGTGCTAGCAATGTTACGTAAGGATGTTGTATTGTCCACAATGAACATTAATATATTGCATTCATCATTATAGGTACCTACCTATAGGGAGGTAATGAAGTTACTTGCCCATTTACACCTGTTCGGATTTTGTGGTAAAAATTAATCATTGCACGTGTTACAAAACTAAAACAAATTAGTTACCTATGAAGCACTAAATGGGTAAATATATTTAGGGTAAATAATCTTAACCCAACCTTACGTACCTACTCACACATATATCCATTTATTAATATTAAGTTATAAAATCAGAAGTTACACTTTTAAGGCACAATTTTTAAAATAATTACATGTAAGTAGCATTATCTTGAAATTACGCAGTTACGCCATATGGCCATAATCAGCATCTATTATCATTTTAGGATTCCGTAGCTAAAAAGAAAAACGGGTCACTATTACTAAGATTGCGCTCTCTGTCTGCTTGTTAGATACATGTCTCAGGCCTAACTTCCTCTACTTCTAGAATTGTAGGTCTTTAATTTGTAATTATCTTGGCGGTACGGAACCCTCTATAAGCGAGTTGCCTACAAAGATTATCATTATCGATCGACGAGATAAAGCATTTTTATTGATTTTCATTAATAAATACCATTACGATCTTATATATATTATCAGAGATTTATATATAATCAAGATTCGCCCGTTCCATACTTCAGACGCGCGAACCTATGTTTGCCTTTTAATT
>DWPV01004623.1:0-13396 GCA_018251915.1 Urbanus proteus proteus
AACGCTTATGAACAAGATTTATGCAACCAATCCTATATAAAACAAAAGATTTACTTAAATCGTACTTTTTTTCAGATGTAGGTTGTAGAACTCTATGTAGTTCTACTTCGGCGGCATTACCGCCACGCCTATTTTTGCCTTATAACAGCAGTGTTAAGCACTGCTGTGTTCTGGTCTGAATGGTGTGGTAAGGGAGACATACCTATCCGAGGCGTTCTAACTCAGTCCTCAGGGGTACTACTACTTCTAAAATTACTAGTACTAATATTAATCTATATTTGTTTATACATTTAATATTTACGTAAACAATTTTAATATATTCAAACCATACTTCAAAAATATTCATGTAATTCTCTGATAAACTAAAACGAAGTTCTGAAGATGAACAAATTCAAAGCCTTATAAATTCAAAGTAAAAGTATCTTTACGAAGAGCACTAAAACCGCCTTAAGACTTAAGATGTCTTAAAAAGTCCCGCTGCTTTAAAATACGTTCAAAGGCAATCCCACAAATAACGCCCACTGAGCCAAGACGTCTATTCTTTTTCTTCGGCAATGGTAATTAGCTGAGCGTCGGAAAAATGCATTAAGTTCGTACTAAAATCCTTGGATACCTTCAGACGTTTACTCGAGACACTTTATCAAGAACTGCGAGGCGCGGATTTGTTTATAAATTATACTTATTTTTATGAGATAGAAGTAGCAAACGAGCATACAGTCCAACTAATGGTATTTGAACCCCCATGAACTGTAATCTTAGGTAAATCTGTAAGTTGAGGACAGTTGATTACAGCTTAGAACTCTGCTTGAGGAATGCAACCTGCATTGCTCTGAGGACTAAGTTGATGCCTCGTACATATGTCCATCAATGTCCCACTGCTGGGCACGGGTCTCCTCTCAGTGAGAGGGATTTTAGGCCTTAGTCCACCGCGCTGGCCCAGTACGAATTGGTAGACTTCACACACCTTTGAGAACGTTTTTTTTAAGTACTCTCAGATGTGCAGGTTACCTCACAATGTTTTCCTTCACCGTAAGTGATAATTAATTTCTAATACGCACATAAATCAGAGGTGCGTGATCGGGATTTGAACCCCGGACCCCTCAATTGAGAGGCCAAGTTTCAACCATTGGGCTATCACTGCTCACCCATGAATATCTTTAAACAATTTGACGTAGAACAAGAGTCTCATGTCAACTTATTGACTAATGCGTTGCAATGCGTAAGGAGTAACATGGAATGTTTTCAAAGTAAACCGGCCATACACCCTCCACCTTTAGGTAGTTTTGTATTACAGTCGCTACATTACTTACAACAATATGTATATTGTAGAACTCGATTATATATTGCAGTATACCATACCCTAATTCTCAATGAAAGATTCTCAAAGAAAAAGACATGAGAAAGAGTATACAGATTGCAGTGATTAAATTTTCAAAACCAAATCAAACATTACAATTAAACAACTGAGATATTAAAAACTAAAATACATTCAGTCTTGTTCACTATTAACCACATAATTGGCAACATTCCCTCTAAAAACATAAGTACATTACATTAACCGAGTTTCAGGTACGTTGGCTTCGTCGGATGATATTCTAGAATATGTAAAGCTTTTACATAATTAGTTGTTTCTCTGCGCCAAGTCTGCCGTGACTCTGCCGTATGTTTCCTTTCAACAGTTATGATACTCGTTATATGTATTGCTCCGCTACTGTGTAATATATTTTGTACATATTTAAATAAATAATTTTTTAAATGACATTTTGTTCGTTTGTTGCAACCAAAATTGTAAAGCTTTTTAGCAGGAAACACAAATCTATACGAATAAATAAAATTGAAGAGTCTGTTTGTGATTTCAAAATAGCAACTTTTTACTCAATGCATATGAAAGTATATACGGCATCTATAACGAAAATGCAATTAAATTTTTAGTCTGTCTGTCTGTATGTTAGGCTGAGGTAATCTTCCAAACGGCTAGACCGACTTTCACTGAAAGATTTAGAGTTAAAGTTCTAAGGCGTACTTTAATTTATAAAAAAAGCATTAGCGCGCACTGCACGTGCATGCGGCTTCCGTCGCGAGACCGCGGGATATCACTTACGTTTAAATTTTTATCTTAATAAATACGTAACTCGTAACATAAGTAACATTTAAATGTTTGTGTACTTCTTCTTTTTGTCTATCTACGAGTATGCATTTTAGTTGTAAAGGACTATTAATTATTATTAATTATATATTAATTATTTTTTTCAAGAGCGGAGATAATACTGAGTTCTTTTGATCTGCATGCATTCAAAACGCCTTGCCGTTATATACTTTTCCTGTAATGTAAGCCACTAGCACGTTAGCGGCGGAAAAACTGCAGATAGTTAATCCACGTATGCGACACGCTTTTCGACTTAATCCGTGTATCAAAAAATGGCCTTATTGTACATCCTGCAATCCTGGCCGGAGAAAAGGCCTTATTGTATAATAAGGCCTTTTCTCTGGCCATTCTCTTAAAGTTATTTACCTAAACGAATGTTTGTCTTATTGGTTAAAGAGACATGATTTCAAACATTTCCCTAGCCCGATTACAATAGAATGGAGACCAATCTTAACACAGTACAAACAAGGTGGCTTTCCGCTGTCTGTCCCTATATATATTATATGCTTAGATCTTTAAAACTACGCAACGGATTTTGATGCGTATTTTTTTAATATATAGAGTAATTCAAGAGGAAGGTTTATATGTAATTTAACGCGTTTAAAAGCTAGTTATGAATATATGCTTAACAATACTTAAGTGAAGTCTATTGTTATGGGTTTGTTAAAATCGATGCATAACTTAGCTTAGTATGCACATGTCTAGTAGAAAGTAGGAGACGTGTAAGCTAAGAAAAATAAATATAATAAATAAATAATCCTTCACACTCATAGCCCCACACTAGGATTCCGTGTGTCGTGGGTGCCATATACAATACACAAAACAAGGACACACACCCAGACCAAGAACGAAAATTTAAACTCATCATTTAAATTTTCACCTCGCACCCAGGACCCTCGGATTAGCGCTCCGGCGTTTTAACCATTGCGCCATCCGGGCCGTAAAATGTTCCGCAATAATAAAGTTTCTTAAGAAAAGTCTATCTTTTTGGTCTGTACTTTTAATGACAAAACTGGTTCGTCGGTCATTTCGATGACAATACGTTTATCACAACAAACTTTTAAAGGTCAATGCTATTTGTGGCTGATGAGTGTTACATTTATATGTTTTTGTGTAATACTCTGACCTTTCAATGTGACCTATTAATCTCAATTAAATTATTTTTACAATAAAGAACTTGCCCCTCACACTCCATTGTTTTCTAAATGAAAAGTCATTTCAATTGTGGTGATAAGAATTAATTATGGAATAACTTTTGTTTGAAAAAGTCCGGCATAAATTTTTATATTGTAAAAGCAATTAAGTCTTAAGACAACGTCTGTGATTGTTTTTCGATGATACCTACTATTATTTTTTCCCTAGTGTAAATGCAACTGAATGAATGAAGTTTGATTATTTTAAGACGTAATACACGAAGTGTGCTTCTTTATATCAGATCTACATGCTTCTTACATCCAATGAAAAACTTTCGAAATGATAGATAAGTTAGAAATTTGTAGATAGATACTAGTGAGTCATAAGTGCCTGAGACATACAAAGACAGTATACCTACCTCCACCTATATCTAAAACAGAAAACTGAATTAATCTTTTAAATGTTTGTCTGGTTCTGGTCTATTTGGCAGGATTGGAATCAGGTACCCTTTGACATCAGATAGATACTCGTACGATGATCATACCTTCACACGTGTCATATCATTAAATGTTGAACATCTTTTATTATTTACACGTTTGTTATTGTTGTTGATAATCGACAAAAATCAAATTAGTTGAGTAAATAAAACGCTACTCACAAAATAAAAAGAATGAAAATTGCATCATTCGAGTTAACTTTACAGTCTGGAAAAATGGTTTAAAAGAGAAACTCTTTAAACTTCCCTAGAACTAGACAAATACTGTGCTATTTTATTTGCTAACTTTGTTTCGGTACCGGCTAACTTACAGTTACTTACATATGAAATTATCATATCAGTCCTAAGCGGCATCGATCAGCATCTCATTCTAGATGGTTTTGGTTACAGATGTTCATGAGTAGTAGGGACAACTTGGCATATTGTCAACTGCAACCATTAGAATGCACATAATATTATGTTTAAACTTAGTTTGAGAAGAACTGAGGCTTATCAAACTTGAGGACTTCATGACGTTTACCTGAGTAGTTGGTGAAGATTTTATTTACATTCAGAATTAACTTTAATTTTATGTAAAAATAATAATGACATAATATTTAAGTTCAGTTGTTCGTAAACGTATACATATATTATGAGGTATGAGGTACATCCCTTTAGTGTGGTATACGCAAACCACAACGCCGCGGAAAGCTACCTTAACTTGGGCTTTAAACCTTTACACACAATGATTTAAATCAGGGTTTCCCAACCTTTTTGCTGTGGTATACGTGATTGACCTGACCTGATTGTAAATATTATTATTTTTCTGTTTGTGATTTCAAAATTTTGACTGGACTTTCATTGGAAGATGAAAGTGTAACATAGGCTACTTTATTTTTTAAATGCATTAGCGCGCATTCCACGCGCATGAGCGCGGAGTCGCGGGAATGCCGGGTATCACTTATGTTTAAATATATATGACTTTTTACTTCATGGAAAATCAGCTAATTTAAAAATATACAAGTATTGAAACCTCGATATAAGTTCGAAGAATTGGTTGATCAAGTATAGGTAGGTATACCTATGTGGAAATAAATCATAAAAAGACCCTTTCTTATAGTTCCCCATGTATAGTTAGTTTTCAAAACCTGATCCTCCTGTATACTCATGTATAAATTCTTTCTTTGGAATTCCTTCATTATCGCAGAGTTGGCTTATGAAAAGCAAAAGAATTCCATTCAGTGTCGCCACCTCACAAAGCTGAAATAAATAGCTCATGATAATGCGATCGTAAATTATCTGCTGTATTTCTGAATTTATGAATAAAATCGCTTTGTGGCACAGTTACGTTTCTTACGTAAACTAGCTATTATGTGTTCTACTACTAACACTACTAAACTATTTCTACTACTAACCTAGCTATATTCAGAAAATATTTTTTCATAGAAAATAAATAGCCAGGTTACAACTACGGCTGCAACTAACATTATTTAAACGTCTACTACTTACATCTAGGTATGCAAATAAATTAAATTTAAGTGTATGTTTGTGATATTAACTTATTTTACTTATTACTGCATATGAAAGTATACACGATACCTAAAAAGCATTTAATTTTTTTTTGTCTGTCTGTGTGTTTGGCTAAGGTAATCTTCTAATCGGCTGGACCGATTTTGACGAAAACGACAGTTGACAACAGACAACAATGTTTAGGAATACAGAAAAGATGTCTCTTTCTTTCATGGTTAGGAACCATTGCTCATTCTCGTTGTCGTATGACGTACGCCACCAGTGTAGTCAGCTGACGTCAGTACTACTGTCAACAGTTGACTACACTGACGGCGACAATCGGCGACCATTGGCTACGGTTGTCGATATGAACTGTCGTACGTGTATGAGCTCACGTTGCTTATGTATTGTGTGTGTGTGTGTGTACTACTTGTGTACACGACGCGATAATTAGTCTTCAAGGATATCAACTCCGTGGCCCTTATACTTACGTATAGTTGTCCGCGTAAGCCACATTTGTATCTAGTAGACAACTTGTTCATTTACAGCTTCAATTTAATTAAACTCCAGTAACTACACAATCTACATGCATACATCAGAGTAACTGCATTGTGCGCTGCGTTGGAATCGAGTTAGCGCTGCGATGGACTCGACGGCCGGCGCCGATTTGATTGACCTGTCACAAATCGTCGCGATACAAATCTTTTAACTTTTTTTTATGTAATCGAAGTAGCAAACGAGCATGCAGTCTACCTGATGTGAAGAGACCACTGCCGCCCATGGACATTTGTAATCAACTTCAGATAAGAACAGTCTTACCTGAGGTAGGCCACAAATGTGTTGCTACCCCTGAGGACTAAGTTGGAACGTCTCAGAGTATGTCTCCCTTACTACAACAGTCAAGCCAGAACACAGCAGTGCTTAACACTGCAGCTATAAGACAGAAATAGGTGTAGCGGTGGTGCCGCCGGAGTCGAACTACAAGGGTTCTACCACTAGGTATACCAAAAATACCAAAAACCAGTCATCATCATCGCTTCAGGAGTAGGTATGCCTATTTTTACCGCATAACGGCAGTGGTAAGCACTGCTGTGTTCTGGCTTGAAGGGTGTGGTAAGAGAGACAAACTTATCCGAAGCGTTTCAACTTAGTCCTCAGGGGTAGCACTCATATGTGGCCTTAGGTAAGACTCTGTTCTTATTTGGGATTCATTACAGATGTCTATGGGTGGCAGTGGCCTCTAACTATCAGGTAGACTGCATGCTCTGCTACTTGAATGATATAAAAAAGGTATTATTCTGTAAATCTGAAAACTGTAAATCTGAAAAATTGATTTCGGGGGGAAATATCATTTTCTACTAAAGATAGTAAGTACTGGTGCCGAATATTCGAGTGAAAATTTTGTTATGACATACAATATTATTATGACATAATGAAACATTGTGTAAAAAGATTAGCGTCTTTTAGATCGAGTTTCATTGTATTCAAACATTCAACATTTCTTTTGTATTTTTTTCACGAAATTGAAAATCTCATTCGAGTTAGTATTTCAGAGAATAACGCTAATACTCTGTATTTTTCGCACATGCCGATTCAATCTGTTTAAGTATGTTTCTTTACATTTTAAGTAAATATATACCGAGGTTTCCATTTAAGAAACGAATTAACAACAACAGTAACGACCGAAAAGACTTTATAGATCTCGTTAGATTCTAAACGTATACAGCGGTAATTGGATCACTTAAGGGTTTCGCTTCTGAATCAATTTACGTTTTTACGGCATTCCTTTAGTATCTATTTGTGGAAATTGTTTATTTACTTTTGGATTCAAGCGTAGTATTCGTTGGAATAAAGTGTAATAATAATTAACTATTAATACCGTAAAGGCTATCGCTAAAATAGTTTTACTTTTTTTTCGATCACATGAAGCATTATCTGCCAATCAAAAAAAAGCAGAAACAATTATTGTAAATAATTAAAAACATAACATATAAATAGTAAAAATAGTATTCAACTAGCTGGACGTCTATGTCAGAAGTGGGATTCGAACCCACGCCCACAGAAGTGGACTGCGACCTGAACGCAGCGCCTTAGACCGCTCGGCCATCCTGACGTTGTGAACATCCATAAAATCATTGTACACTCTGGGTACAAGTGAACTAGGTGAAGTGAAATCTTCCTATCCTTTTTTTCGAATACTGCACGCATGAAGAATTTTGAGACTAGGCTTACTTGAAAGTTTATGAAGTGAAGCAAATTGGAAGATAATATTTATGTGTAATAACTGTTACAGATATTATTCAATAAAAAAAACATTTATTGTTTACAACATTGATAACACTACTGTCAATGTAAGATACATATCAGTAAACAAAACAGCACTATTTCTCCTCCAAGACAAGCAAATTAGCAATTAAACGTCATTCTTTATTTTTAATGCGGTTGAATTTTGACCATTACGACAAGCCTATGAGTTTATAGTTTTAGCTTCGCCTGTAATGACTGCAGGTATGTACCAGTATTCACTTATTCAATTTGTCTGTGAGTATTATGATTCTGGAACAATTTCAACGTAATTTCAATTGAACATTCAATTATTTGCATCTTGAAACTAATCTGATCGAGCCTGAAAGTGGACAGTGGAACTCTTTTCCAGTAAATCGTTCGAGTTCGCTGACAAGCTCGGTGACGAAGGTTGATCATGGAGCAGGGGCTTGACAGTTGATGAAATACTGGATAATCTAAAGATTTACTAAATAAGTATTACATAATTAATTGCTTACACTAAATAGATACCCTTGATCTTACGTTTTGACTCATAATCATTTTTTGGTAATAGTGTGATTCTGTAAAATATAAGGAGCGCTGCGACATAGAAATAGACAGCGAAGGTTTAGCAATAAGTACAATTTTCTCCTTTGGTTAACGAACCCTAAAAAACCTAAACTTTTCAATAGATATTGAATGAAACTAATAATCCCATTTTTTCGTTTTGGTTAAGAAACTCTAAAATGCCTAAACTTTTCAGTAGATAATGAATGCATAATAAGCGAATTCAACTCAATATACTTGCGCAAATGCAAATTGTTTCATTTGACCTTTAGCCCATGTATACAAATGTGCTAACTGCACAGCCCTCCAGGTACGAATAGGTGACCTAGAAATCTCAATCCTTTTTGAGAGCCGTCGAACACGACGTTGAATAAACTTCATTGCTATGGAAATAGAGCACGTTTTAGCGTGGAAGGGCGTTTTATGCATATTTCAGGAAATTATGTTTTGGGTGTCGATGGGATTGTAATTGGATACGGTTTGTTAACTATTGCCAGGGTTTGTTTGTTGAAATTAAATGAATTTGACCCTTATGTGAATATAGGTAGTAATGACGTGTGTATTAAAATATTGGGAGGGGAAATATGAAAGAAAGCACAATATATAACTGTTGGTATAAGGGTTGAAGTGTTCTGGTTTGATGGCGATACATGAGGCGTTTCAACTCAGTTTTAAGCATTAAGCGGGATCCTATAATTTTTTAATAAGAAACATGGTGACTATTACGCTCCATGATGCATTTTCTACACCCATCCAAACGTAGAAGATAACCGATTTAATCCTCGAACTATAATAAGACAGGAACCGAGAACCTACGGGTGTTAATATTACCTTTGAAGGTGGCAGAATTGTTTATAGTTTGACTCCAAAGACATCATCGCTATACCTATTGTTAAACTGTTGTGTTCTGGTTTAAAGGTAGTGTAAATAAGAGACACGACGCCTTCGTATGTACTTCAGGGAAAGCAATGCATTTCTAGTCGACCTCAGAATCCCCAGATAGGATTCTCACCTTATCTATGGTTGATTACATATGATTACATATGATATGGTTGATTTGCTTCTCCCATGTCATAAAACTATGACTAACCATGTAATATAATGGTTACATTATATTATGTTGTTAGTCATATGTAATCCTAATTATTTTAAAGGCGAATGTCCGTTTATTTGTTTGTTTATTTGTAACGCCTTCACCTGTTAACGACTAAACCGATCGTTATGAAATTTTGCACACACATTGATGGGGGTCTGGAAAAGGACATAGAGTACCTTTCATCCTGAAAAGTGATACTACTCCCGAGGGATAGAACTTTTATACCTACAATGTATAAAAGTTACTTTTCTACGGTCTCTTTGTGTGAATGTACACATGAGTGCGAGCGAAGCTGCGGGTAAATACTAGTAGGTGTATAACGGAGGCAAAATGTAATTTATCATGTGCCAAAGCTGTTGCGTACGCTTATCTAAGTAATTGGCTGATGACTATCAAAGCAGATTTCATTGAACCCAATATGAGATTTTCCCTTTAATATTTATGATATGCTCATTATTGGCTTGCTTACATATTTATGAGCTGCCTTATTAATTTGTTTATTTATAACTTGCGATATTAACGAGATAGGTACTGATGTTTTTTATGTTTTGGCTTATTTTCGATAAAAATTAAAGGTTATCTTTCTTTTTAATTAAGTCTGTCTCTTAAGCAGCAATTTGGGAAATTTTTGAGTGGAAATTTATGTTTACTATTTATTTTCTATCTAAGTGAAAAGCACATACACACAAGTAAGAGTAAGTGAAAAGCACATACATACGCACATACAAAGTGACATATTACATGTACCTACATTTCAATACCTCTTTCTTCTTCTTTAACGAGGGGGAAACCTTTAAAAGGTATCCGTTGTTGTGGGAGCGACGCCGAATTTTTACCCTCTAAAATCCCCAGTGGCCATCTACGGTGCTACGAAGAAAACCCTGGGATATCCGTAAGAACATGACTGGAGGCCTCTGAGTGGATTGCTCCGTCGGGCCCCACTCAGGTGATCATACCACCATCGCTGTGTCTTCTGAGTCTGAGGTCAGAGGTCTCTGGGTCTCTGGGTCAGAGAGGTCTCTGGGTCTGAGGTCGGCCACACTTGCGTTGCTACCATTGAGGACTAAGTTAGCTCCGATAATCTCTCTCCTATAGCAAATTCTCCTCCAAACTAAAACCGGCTGTGTTCTTACACTGCTGATATTAAGCAGGAACAGGCATCAAATCGCACGCTCGTTAATAAAAGGCATGTTTGTTAGTAGTGAGAATTTAGCTTAACTTTAACGGGCGATAAACTGCACAAGGTACTAGAACATTTTTCAAAGCGAAAAGAAAGTTTGAGCGTAAACTTAAATGTTGCACCTCTAGATGCAATTTACAAAAAACCACTACTGTGAAGCTGAGGGGAGTTACGTAATTTGTGTGGCAATGGCGGTAGGTTGTCGTGAATAATCTTAACTTTATTTGTTTGGTATGAGACTAGCTGGAATATCTACTTAAAAAATAATCTTGAAACGCTTTCTACACTCATAGCCCCGCAGTAGGATTTTCTCCTGTGTCGTTGGTGCCATGGACACACACATACACGAATACACGAACACCCAGATCCAAAACAGAAATCTAAATTCATTTAGATGTCTGTTTGGCCGGGAATCGAACTCGGGACCCATTGCGCGTAAGACCGATTTTACAATGGTAAGTTTGTTTACGACCCAGAACTGCGACTGGATAATGTTTTAACCATTAATGGTCACCCAGCCAACTCTTGGCTGCGTTCGATGGCTGATCGTCGCTTAACTTTGTAAATCGGTTATGACTAGGCACGTGCGTAGTGTAAACGATCGTAATAACACGTACACGGGAAAATAATTTTACAAAATATAATAAAATGAATTAATGTTCAAATTCATTTTATTATATTTTCTAAAATTATTTCTCCAGAGAGATAGAGCGATCATAAGAACTGTTGATGAATCTATATGAATGTATTGCGCTTGGCAGCATGTTGGCCAAACATTGAGAGCTACGAAATGGACATTTACTCACTACTTCTAGAAGTTGGAGACAAAACAATCAATTCACGAACAAAGTAAATTTCTTCTCTTGCAATATTTTTGTTCTGACTTTAGACTTTCAGCGCTAACGCCTCTATAAAATATTTGCATCGCAGGTATCAATGACATATCGCACAAGAATCTCCGTCTGAAAGTTGAAGCAAAGTCAGGAGAGGTATTCACCTGACTTTGAAGTCACTTTCGAGTTTCAGTGCAATGTTTGATTAGATAGAGAAAGCTTTGCTGACATACAATTAAGACTTTGAAACATCTTGGAGCAGGTATTTAGGCAGGGTTGTCAACCACATTGCACGATTTATTACGCATAAAGGAATAATATACTACTGAAGCAAGATACTCCACAATTTCTTCAGACTTAAAAAAAACGCTTTCACTCATAGCCCCACAGTAGGATTTTCTCCAGAACCCACCCAGACCCAGAACAAAAATTTAAATTAATCATTTAGATGCCTGTCTGGTCAGGAATCGAACCGGGGACCCATTGCGCGGCAGACCGGTATGGTAACCGTTCCGCCACGCTGGTCGTCGAATGGTCGCGATATGAGACTCTTATTACACTCTACATTCGAATCAAAATCAAAAATATTATATTCAAAGTCGATTATTTACATGAATTCGTTTTGAACGTTAATAATATTTTTTCTCTCTACCACCACTTCGAAAAGTGTTTAGTTATGGAGAAAAAGCGGCGCAAGAAACTCCACTTATCAGATGGACTGCATTTCCATATGAAGGGTTTAAATAAAAAGTGACATCCCTAATGAAAGTTAAGCACCGAATAATTCAAGTTAATAATGTACACATTAACTAACTAGTTAAATGGAATCTAAATTATTATGCTTACATTATCTTTATCTATATCTATACTAATATTATAAAGAGGAAAGGTTTGATTGTTTGTTTGTTTGAAATGAATAGGCCCCGAAACTACTGGACCGATTTTAAAAATTCTTTTACCAATTTAAAGATAAAGTGCTATAAACTATATTTCATCAAAAATCGTATACTTAATTTTAACTTTTTTAACGCGGGTGAAACTGTGGTTCCCGCTCGTAAACTACTAGTTAAATTAACGAGTAAATGACTATTTAAATTATATAAACTGTTATAATTATTAATCAGTTAATTAAATTATCGTTTATATTATGTTACATAAACAATAGTGTTAACGCTAAAACAGTTTTGGAAGCCAATTATGATGACTAATTACCCCATAGTTCACATCCGCGAACAAAGTTACCCGAACACAAGTAAATATGACCATGATAAATGTATGTTGTGTTACCCAACTAACACCTTTTGTTGTAGAAATTAATTTATGGATTTTGAAAGTGTAATATGTATCCATTAACATCGGCGAATGTTCACAGACGCTTTGGACACTTATAACCCCACAGTCGGATTTTCTATGTCGTGGGTACCATGGACACACAGAGACAAATACACAAAAAACCAGACCCAGAACAGAAATCTAAATTCATCATTCAGATATCTGTCTAGCCGGGAATCGAACCCAGGACCCACTGCGCGGCAGTATGGTGACCGCTCCGCCACGGGGGTCGTCGAACGTTCACAATTTAACTTATTTTATTTATTTACTTATCACTATCTTTTGCCCGCAACTTCGTTTGCGTGGGGGTAGGTTCAAGTGTAAGATGTTTTATTTCTGCAGAGACATCGAACTTTGAATGGATAGGTACTCGTAAATTGTAATTATTGTAGTGCCTTAGAATACGTAACTATAATGTGGCTACAATTAATAGTTTTTTATTTTTAGTTAAAACCTGAGTCATTTCATATTTAAATAATCATATGCCACGCGGCTTTCCAACTTAGTGCCCAGTCCAATTCAAAAGTTTATTAGTTTAAACCTTGAAGATGGTATTTTGCAACAAATTTAAATAATATCGTACAGAAAATATACTCTGGTACACAAATAAGAATTTATATTTATTCATAATTTTGGCAGACTAATTAAGCAATTACAAACAGAGATATAAATATACCTACATACTCGTGAATAGGTGTTTGGTTATAGAGAAGCACTTCGTAAAGTATCTTATTCAATTCTACGCAGTAGTTTTTGAGTGATGCGAGTAGAACAAACAGACAGACGTACAATTTTTTTAAACAGTTGTTTGGGCTTCAGTTGCACTAATAAATACCTATATAAAAATGTTTTTTATTTC